>JANHFO010004682.1:154552-167147 GCA_032468095.1 Pareas carinatus | reverse complement strand
GCTGACGCCGCGCGTCTCCCTTGCAGAGCGGAGCGAGCGGACCGGAGCGGAAGGCGCGGGGCAGCGGCTCCGCGGGGCAGCAGCGCCGGTTCTCCCGGGCGGCCTTCGCGGCGCCCGCCCGCCATAAGAGACCCCCATCGGTGGAGCGGGACCCCGGGATCTCCTCATCTTGGAGCGCCCGACAAACTGCCCCGGTTTCCGTGCTCGCCGCTGTCGGGGAGCCGAAGGACGCCTCGCAGGCGACCATGAGTACGGCCAGAACCGAGAACCCCGTCATAATGGGCCTCTCCAGTCAAAACGGACAGCTGCGGGGCCCGGTCAAGCCGGGCGGGGGTCCGGGCAGCGGGGGGACCCAGGCCCAGCAACAGATAAACCAGCTGAAACACCCCAACACCGTCAACAACGGCACCCAGCAGCAGGCGCAGAGCCTGGCCGCCACGCTCAAGTGAGTGCTTGGGGAAGGCGCCAGCAGCCATCTTGGGACACCCGGGGTGGCCTCCGCTTTTGACTTCTGGATGGGGTGGGAGCTCTCTGCTTCTTGTATCTGGTTCACCAGCTGCAGCAATACTTGATGCTATTCCTGGGTTGTGTTTGTCTCACATTTGTCGTATTTTACTTATTCACCCTTTGCTTCCTATTGTTGCTGCATAGTGCGCTCAGTTGCATAGGGTGACTGTATATATTTAAAATACAGCTTTCCTACAACCTGCACAAAGTTTAATTCAGCATGGGATGAAGCAAAGGGTAGCGACATCCAGCTATTGGGCCACCCTAAGGAAAGGCTGCCTGCTGAGCAACCTGGAGGGTTCCTATCTCTGCTGATGTCCATGAGTGGGAAGCCCCGCCACTGCAATAGAGGTCCTCAGCACCTCTTAACTAGAGGTCCAGTGCAGATTTTTCAGCTGCACCCAGGAGAGTGGAGAAGCACATTTGCTTATTTACTAAATTTATATGCCACCAATCTTGCTATTGAAACAACTTTAGGCAGCATAGTGAAAAAAAGGCTCCAGTGATCTCGGACAGGTGCATTAAAGGAAGGAACCAGCACCTTGAATTCAACTAGACACAAAGTCTTTGGACTATCGCTAGAACTGTTTTATCAGGGCTGATATTGAGTTTCCTTGGCTAAAATCAAAGGTCAGTTTGCTTGCTGCATTGGGGATTGATTTAAATAGATTCAACATATAATAGACAACCTTGCATATTTGGGAGGTTTCCTTACTAGTTGTATCAATGGAAATGGAAGTGGCGGATCGTGTAATTGCTTCAGAAGACTTTTCCAAAGAGTTACCCAACCTAAAAGAGGTAACGTTTGGGCCATATTGGTGTAAGTAGCTCTCGCGTATGTTTTCTGGAGAAATGGTATTGATTCTTTTTAACAGGATATTTATTTTCAGCAGTTTGCCTCGATTCTGTGGTCTCTGCCCATTGAAACCAAGCACTGCAGCCTGCCTGGTTTGATGGACCTACGAAAGGAAGACTTCAGTGGGATGATCTGTTGTTTCACATAGAATAAAAACAGGGAGCCTGGAAGGTCCCTGGGAAAGTAGCTGTCCTAGGGTAACTGTTCTGGAGGTAGTGGCAGACCCTGTAGGACAGTGCCTTCTGCAGCTGTACTAGATTGCTGTAATCGGCTTTGGAGAGATCTTGGAGCATCACCAGGGTCTCCTTGTATGCATCCTGGCATGTCAACAGTTCTTGTATTCAAGAGCACAAGTCTTCAATTCTAACACATCATTCACCATTCTGCAATGCCGACAGCTTGCTCAGCTCTGGGAAAGCACCTTCAATTAGAATTTGTTGCATTTTTCACATTGGAAAGCGATGATTGTGCAGTGAGAAGAAAGTTACTTCTGGGCTTTTAATACACCACCGTAGTGTAGTGGCCAAGGTCCTGGACAGCACTGGCACAAATACACTTTGAGCAGCGGAAGCTGTTGGTTTTGGTCCAGCCATATGTTGTTAATCCTGTGTATCTTACTAAAACCAAGGCTGCTGTTTTGAGATATAGAGAAAAAGATACACGGCTCTGACTGAATTTAAAGATTATACATTAGTAGATGACATGTTCAGATCCTGTCCACATTCTCCAGTGTTTGTTTAATGCTGTGTTAATGCTTGACTACACTGATTTAAAATGATGAGGCAGACTTAAAATAGCCTTTGTTTCTTGTGTCATGAAGTTTGTATGTCAGATTCTAAATGAATTAAATTGGCTATTGTTTTTGTCTTTTTCAACCCTGAGGGTGATGGCATTGTGTGATGTAGAGATCTAGCTAGACCAAATCAGGTCCAGTAGCTAATAGAGTTTTCTCACTTCAGACCTGGCGATGACTGGAAGAAGACTTTAAAACTCCCTCCGAAAGACCTGAGAATCAAAACGTCGGTAAGGGCTTTCTAAAATCTTAAACATGGGAAAGGAAGTACTGCTGATGCTTGACAGATGTTCCTTTTCATTGAAGTGTAAGGGTTCAAACTGATTAAATCACATTGGTCTTGCAGAATCCACACTGAGATAGGTTGCCTACTGTGCTGATTGCTATCTACTTGCCATCTCTGAAATTACACTATCTCAAAGTGTCTCTTGCAAACAATAGATGCCTGCTGTAGATGGTGCAGCTGGTTATAAACAACCATTTTAAACTAACTGGTGAAACTAAAAGAAAAACACAGATTTTCCCCTTCTCCCCCACACATCCCAGTTCTGAATAAAATGTAGCAGCTGTGGACATAGATGCCACATGCATTGAATTTAATACTACCCCACCCATTGCCATTTGCCTTCCCTATACACCTTTTATCAGTTACACACATCTAGTAGATCTCAACACCACAGCCTTGTCCGTCCCAGTTTCTCTGCTTCCCACTCTCTGTGCTTGCCTAGAATTTCTTCAGCCCCCGGGGGAGAGTTAACACATCAGAGCACCCAGCCTGCTGCTGGGTTTAGTCTCAGAATGTCCTTTGCATTGAGATTGACATCGCCTGAGTTAGTGATTCCACTTTGCTTCTCCAGGATGTGACGTCAACAAAAGGAAATGAGTTTGAAGATTATTGTCTGAAGCGGGAGTTGCTGATGGGAATTTTTGAAATGGGCTGGGAAAAGCCATCTCCTATTCAGGTTAGTCACCTGTAGCATAAATTGAGCAAGTTTAGTCAATTATGATAAGATGCTTATTAATAATTATAAAACCTTTTAATAAAAAAAAATTATAAATTTTTAATTAATGCTTAATAAGTGGGAATTTACCTTGTATAATTATGGGGGAAATATTAGGTTTTGGATTCCCATGCCACAGGATGCTGTGTCCTTGCTGTCAGCTTCTGTTGAAGCTCTGCCTTGTTAGAACTGAGCCCATTGTGCACACCTGGAAAGCTAATGAATGAAGTAGAGACAGGAGGTTAGGGTGTCTTCCTTTGCCTTTTCCCTCACGCCACCCCTCTGCACAGCCTCTTGCCAGTCAGACCCTTCCTGTCCAGGAAGAGCACTTTTCTCTGTGTGTGGGATGATAGGAGCCATCATTTCATGTCCTCCTCTCAGCAAAATCCATCCGAGTTGAAGGACTCACTCTTGTGCAAATGAAAAGGGCTTTTTCGTGTGAAATGAAGAGCAGAGGGTCCCTGGAAGAAAGGACTGAGGTTTCTCGCTCCTTCATTGAGTCTAGCTTTGGTTTCTTACAGTGGTAGATGGAATTAGAACAAAACAATACATGTTTCCAGTAGTTAGTAATTGAAGTTACTGTTACCAGAGCAGAAATATTCCTGTCTCCAAACTCAGCATTTTCAGTCTAGAGAGGCAGATGAAAAAAAACTACATGTGAACGTTTGTGTCATGCAGGCTGCAGACCATGTAGATAGAAGACACCACAAGTGCATATTTTCTTCCTGCTTTTCAACATTTGAATTCCTACCTAGTTAAGGTCACAGAGCCCTATTGACTTTGGAGGAAGCTGATGATCAGGTGTCGTGGTCAGCTCCTTGCCAAATGGCTGCCATGCGTAATTAGGTTGCGTAGGCTGATGGTTTGGCGCCTGGTCTTCCTCTCTTTCAACTGGGAGGGAGAACAAAGCTGCAAGCAGTTAACTGTCCTGCCTTTTCTCCTTTTGTTTTTGCTCTTTGTTTGTATCTTCCAACAGCTATTTTGTATTTTTTGCTTCTACCTCATTCAAAATCTTAGCCTTCTCTTCCCTTTTCCTTCATACCAAGGGCAAACATGACATGGTATCTCATGCTTCTTTTCAGGAGGAGAGTATTCCTATTGCTTTGTCTGGAAGGGACATCTTAGCCAGAGCTAAGAACGGAACCGGCAAGAGCGGTGCCTACCTCATTCCCTTACTTGAAAGGCTTGACTTAAAGAAAGACAACATACAAGGTCAGTGGAAGATGGCAGGCCACCCTGAGACTCGAGCTGCAACGGGTCTTCATCTTCACCGAGGACCATGTTAGATTGCTAGCTATATAATGGCTTGAGTGGGATTGGTAAGGCCCCAAGGGTCAGTCTTGCCCTGTACCTGGACGGGCTTGAAGGATTCCACAGTGAAGCCACGCTGCTAGTGGTGACGTCTTTGTTTTACTTAGGGAGACTAGCGAGCCTGCTGTACCCCCGTTCAACATTCCCTCCCTTTGTCCCCAGAGGGCACCCTTACTTTGCCCATATGGTTTGTTCCACTGAATCCATCCATCCAAAGCCAGCATTCGGTTGGCTGCATACCTGAGAAAGCAAGGGGTGGGGCGGGGTGGTGGGAGACCGCCTTCCCCTTTGTCCTCCTGCTTGTGCTCCTTTTGGACAGGGGCATCCAGGGAGTTGCATCTCCGAAGGTCTCTAAGCTCAGGAATAAAACACTGCTTGGTGGTGACTCCAGGAATTAATCTTGCACATTCTCCTTTTTCCTAAGGCTTCTTGTGTTTTTGGCCAGAGAATGTGTGAGAAAATCAGGTTGTTGCAGGGTTTGTTTTTGTGGGCTTTTTGTTGTTTTAGATGCCTTTACATTCTGATTATTTAAAAAAGCAAGCTACTAATTTTTTTCTTAATAGATTTTGTAGTTAAATGCAGGTGATTAACCTATGTTTTTGTTGGCAATTGCTGGACAATCATTTACATTTCTTACCATGTCAATATTGAACAAAATAGTCTACAAATTTTCAGAAGAGGGAGTTTTTGCATAAAACCAACCTTCAGATGTTGGGGTTGGGAAAGAGGGCTTTGGTGTTCCTTGCCTCACCCATGAGCACTGTTTTTTTTGGGGGGGCATTAGGGGTTATGAAAACGGGAATTGTCATGCTCAAGTTCCCAGGCAACGAGTAATTCTAGAGTAGATGCAGGAGTTAAAGATGAATGACCAGCAATTTTAAGGTCTCCCTGCACAGCCATCGAAAGTACAGCCAGACGGGGGTGCAGCAGGCATGGGGGGATCATGCAGGAAGGAGGTGGACTTTTCAAGTAGCCGCCCTGTCTTCCCAGGCTCCCTGAGTTCGTTTTCGATGCTCCTGCTGTGCAAAACGGGGGGAGGCAGAGTCCCCGCCGACCCCCCCGGGCGGATCCGGCCCCCCCGCCCTGCCCTCCCCGGGCCCCGGGCGGGAGAGCCTCCTGGCAGATTTCTCTCTTTCGGAGCGTTGGACACACACTGTGCACACTGCACTTCCCCGCTCTGTCATTATTGTTGTACAGGCAGTCCTCGATTTATGACCACAATTGAACCCAATTCTTTTTTTTTTTTTGCTAAAGGAGAAATTTGTTGTCAGTTTTGTCCCATTTTACGACCTTTCCTGCCCCATTTGTTAAGTGAATCACTGCAGTTGTTCAATTAGTGACCGCGTTGCTGTGTGGCTCAGACTCGCTGCCTTCGCTTGTCACAAAAGGGGATCCCGTGGCCCCTCCCCCCAGGACACGGCAGCCGTCATAGAATGAGTTGCCAAGCCTCCGAATGCAAATCATGTACCGGGGGGGGGGGGATGCTGCAATGTCCCATGTGGGAAGTGGTCATGTCCCATTTTTCAGTGCCGTTGTAACTTACAACCGTCACTAAAGGAAGTGTTGTAAGTCGAGGACCACCTGCATAGTGAGTTGGGGAGAAATATGACTTGGAAAGTGCTTCTTCTGCATTGCTATGAGCCTTTGAAATGCTGATAAGAGGTTGGAATGGCCCGCCTCCCATTCGCTCCAGAGCAGGCTGGATTTGGTCAAGCCAGGGCGCCCGTCAAAGACCTCCGTGGGCCAGAGAGGGCGCCTGGGGCTCTGAAGGTCTTCGCGCCTGGTCCCCACTGGACCTGCGTTGGCGTGAAGGTCTCGGGGGTCGTGGAATAAGGGTGCCTCTTGCTTGACAGCAATGGTGATTGTCCCCACGAGAGAACTGGCCCTGCAAGTCAGTCAGATCTGCATCCAGGTCAGCAAACACATGGGAGGAGCCAAGGTGATGGCAACCACCGGAGGAACCAACCTGCGGGACGATATAATGAGGCTGGATGACACAGGTAGGACCTCCTGGGGCAAGAGTGGGGCAACCCCAAGTGACGGCCCCCGCCCCAGTTCTCTTCTGCCAGTTCTTATCGGGGCGCCGGATAACCTGCTCTTCTTTCTTGCAGTGCATGTAGTGATAGCAACCCCGGGAAGGATTCTGGATCTCATCAAAAAGGGGGTAGCAAAGGTGGACCATATCCAGATGATTGTCCTAGATGAGGTAAGGTTTGACGGGCTGGACTTCGCGAGTTACAGTCCGAAGCCTCCGGATTAGCTGTCCTGGGTGCCTTTTGTGGGTTTCGGTCAGCGGCAGCTAGAAATCGGGGCTCAGAGGAGGAGGAGGAGGCCTCCTGTGCCTGGCCCAGGAGCGTTATTTCAACCCAAGCTGGCACTCTGGCCAGCGCCCAGCCAGGAGGGCTGGTCAAGCATGGAACAAGTTCCCTCGTGCAGCATGGAGGCCTAAAGTTTCAACTGGCCTCTTTTTTATTATTTCTTAATCTATTTTGCAGGCAGACAAGTTACTGTCTCAAGACTTCGTGCAAATAATGGAGGACATTATACTCACTCTACCCAAAAACAGGCAGATTTTGTTGTACTCGGCCACTTTCCCTCTAAGTGTGCAGAAATTTATGGTGAGTTGAATGAGCCCAAATTCACACAACCGAGCAAAGGGTAAAGGGCAGTAGTTCTTGCCCCACTGCAAACGACAGGTAGTCCTCGACTTAAAACAGTTCATTTAGTGACCAGTCAAAGTTATAACGGCCCAGGAAAAAGGTGACTAATGGCCATGTTTCACACTTGCGGCCATTGCAGTATGCCTGCCGTCACATGATCAAAATTCAAATGGTTGACAGCAGCTGATTCGTATTTATGACAGTTGTAGTGTTCTGGGGACACATGATCCTCTTGCGACCTTCTGACAAGCAAAGTCATCAGGGAAGCCAGATTCACTTAACAACCATGTTACTAGCTTAACAAGTGCAGTGATTCACTTAACGACTGGCAAAAGTCAGAAAATGGGGCAAAACTCACTAAACCAATGTTGCACTTAGCAACAGAAATTTTGGGCTCAATCGTGGTCGTAAAATGAGGACAACCTGTACATGCCAGAGTGCTTCTCTTTCAGAATTCCCACTTGCAGAAACCCTACGAGATTAACTTGATGGAGGAGCTGACTCTGAAGGGAGTGACCCAGTACTACGCTTACGTCACAGAGCGCCAGAAAGTGCATTGCCTCAACACACTGTTTTCCAGGGTAAGAAATAAGATTTAAGCTAAATTGAGCTTAAACGATAACCCAAAGTAGCCAGGTCAAAGAAATCCTGTAGAATGTTGCTTGAATAAAGAGTTTTATTTTGCGACTTGTACAAAATTTATTTTTACTTCTTCAGTCCTTTAGGGACTGCCTTGTTTTTTTGTACCTCTCCCCAAGTTTTATAGTCTAGTATTATCTGCTTATTTTTAAGTTCCTTTGCAATTTAGAAGCAGTATACAACATAATACTATTGTCTTTGCATTTAGCTCCAAATAAATCAGTCCATCATCTTCTGTAATTCCTCCCAACGGGTTGAATTGTTAGCTAAGAAAATTTCCCAGCTGGGCTACTCCTGCTTCTACATTCACGCAAAGATGAGACAGGTCAGTGTGCTGCTTGGAGCAATTAGTATCCGTTGAATTCTAGGGGCTGGTGGTATTGGGGGAGAGTAGTACTGGATCGATTTCTGGATACCTCACATACTCAGCCTGCACAGTGGTTCACGGCTGAGGATCCAAAGAGCAGCTGCTCATGTGAATTTCATGTTCTGCCACAGGCCGGGTGTTTTTATCAAGTAGAATTTTCTCTTCCCTTAGAGTTGTACCAATGTAAGCACCTGGATTTTCCTTCATGGGGGCTTTGGTCAAAAGTAAGTTGGTGAAACTTTCCCAATTTCTTTTCTAGGAGCACCGCAATCGAGTGTTCCATGATTTCCGGAATGGCTTATGCCGCAACCTTGTTTGCACTGGTACGTCTCCTGTCCTTTTCAGTAGCCGGCATGCTGCCTAGAGAGGCTCCTCACCAGCCAGGCAGCTCCAGAACTGCATTTTTTAAATTTGTTACCATACTTTTAACAACTAAATGTTGTGAAACTAGGAGAATCCCAGGTGTTGTCACTTCTTAAACAGATGAATGCAATGTGCTTTTCCATGGGGTTGCTTTTAAAGATTATCTGGAAGCTGCAATTGATACAGCTCCATTTTTATCAGGGGGCTGATAAAAGTAAGTATGAATATAAAAGGACTTGGCGTTTTGGATTTTTTTTTGTAATGCAACCATTTTAATGTTGGCTTGCTTTAATATGTATTTTAAACCAGCAATATTGTTAAAGGGATTGTTTTTGTTTTTTGTTTTCCAAATTGAGGCGGTCTAGCTCAAAAACTAGAGAGTAGGAGGTGGGAAACAGGGAGCCCGTTCCCATGGAAAAAAGAAGCCTGCAGGATCCAGTCTTGAAATTTTTTTCACTCTTGTGAGAGTTTTTGTGCTCGAGACTACAGAACAATCAAAAAGTTGGATGAGTCGTGTATTACTTTTATAGCAAGAGATTCTGTCGTTCTGAGCCCTTTTTTATACTATCAGCTTTTTCTGAGGTGCAAGGTTTGTTTTTCAGATCTCTTTACCCGAGGTATTGATATCCAAGCTGTGAATGTTGTGATCAATTTTGATTTTCCAAAGCTGGCAGAGACATACCTCCATCGTATTGGCAGATCAGGTGAGGACGCCGTTCAGCGAACAGCTGCAGTCCTGTGGCCCAGGCCTCCCCGTGCTGTGCCGCCTGCTGAGCCTGCGTGCTGCGCTCTCTGCAGGGTGGCGGCAGCTTAGCTAGCGGGCGAGTTCAGCACAGGTCAGCCTCTGGTGGGAGAGTCTGAGCTGCTGCACATGGCAGTCGCTGCATTATCAAGGAGCACAATTGGGACTGGCTTGCATATTTAAGATACTTCACGTGATGCTTAAAGCTGCTGTTGGATTAAACCAAAAAAGCAGCGCACGTGTGCACTTTTCTCTCTGAAGTCCAAGATCAGCAAACGATGATCTGAAACTGGACAGCATTGCTCCACCGCGTATGTAGGGGAGGGAAAAACTGGTCACCACCCGTCAGCCACACACCGTCCTTATGAAGCAAGTTGCTGGAGTGAAAATCTCCGCTTTTTCTGTTTGAAGGTCGATTTGGTCACCTGGGCCTAGCCATCAACTTGATCACCTATGATGATCGCTTCAACCTGAAGAGTATTGAAGAGCAGCTGGGAACAGAAATTAAGCCCATCCCTAGTAACATCGACAAGAGTCTGTATGTGGCAGAATACCACAGCGAGCCTGTAGAAGACGATAAACCGTAATTGCCGCGTAGGTAACTGGGGGAGGGATGCGCTCGGTGGGTGGATAACCTGAATTGGGCCCTCTTCCTCTGGCGTAGCGCATCCCAGGGGCCCCAGTGGGGCTCCAGGGCCATAGAAGGAGGAGGTTATTCAAGTGCCCATCTAGAGGGAGAGAAGTGTCATCACCCAGTCCAGCTTTTGACCAGCTGTGCCCACTATTGGGCATGCGGCTTTGGAACCCGGGGCCTCCCGTAGCCGGCCTCTGAGCCGATGGGCGGGTCACGGGCGGGGCCGGGCCATAGCGGTCAGTCGAGTAGCTTGTCGGTGCCGTTTTCTTGGTACTAAAGGTCGTGTTTTTTCTTCTTCTTTTCCTAGGCTTTGCTTAAACACAAAACCTAAAGCCCTTTGATCTGGACACGCGAAACATCATTTCTTGGGGGAGGCCCCTTCGCTTCGGGGTTTTTTCATCTTTTTGTTTTGGAACAATTAAAATTACAGAGCTTTCCCCTCTTTTTTTTTTTTAAAGAAAAATTGGCTGTGAAGACAAAAGCAGAAGATAGGAAGAAAATACCTTTTGTTTTTCCCCCTTGTTTGCACTGCGTGCTGACTGAGCATTAGTTGCACTAACTGCTGGTTTTAATTTTTTCCCCTTGTGATGGAGTGGAAGAACTCTGAAATGAGAAGACTCCCAAACTCCACCGTGGCTGCAGTTTCAAGTTCGCCCCCAGCTGCCCGCCTGGATACATTTCAACTTCTCCTTGGCTCCTTGTCCGTCTTTTGAGCTAAAGAGCTTGTTACTTATTTGTGCAAAGTGCCTTATGCTACGAGACCATTCGGAAAATCCCTCTTGGACACAGCCCAAGGAGTCGCTCTGGTTCAGGTCAAAGTCTCTCCCCCCACCTCTGTCTCCTCCCCTTCCGCGCGCTGGAAGGCGGCCCCTGTCGGTAGTTTTGTTTGGTTAACTTTCTTTTAATGGAGGAATCGAGATGCAGTTGTTGTTCACCCACTCTGTAAATATGTGTATTTAAGCAAAATAACCTGGATGGCCTGGGTTGATTGAGGGAAACTTCCACACTCTGAGAGGAAAGAGCCACTTGCCAACTAATCTGCAGCAGGAGCCCCCGGGCGCCCCCAAGGCCCTCGCAGAACACTACAGACTGGCCTCCGTGGGTCTCCCTTGGGGGTCGCAGCACTCGCCGGGCAGACTTGTCTCCAAGCCATGATGGTTTTTCCTCTCTTGGGTGTTCTGCAGAAAATTGGATGTGTATACTTGTATAAACTTTGTAAATATGTGTTTTTCTGTTAAGGGTTCATATAACTTTCTTTTTTTCCTTGTTTGGATGAGGCTTGCTGGCGTTAAAGGGATTATAGATCGATCTTGACAGCAGCTAAAGGTGAGGGGGGCTCACTTTTCTGCAACGCTACTCGATGCCAAGCACTGGGACATCAGGCCTCTCGGCAGGTCTGGCTTGCTTTAGGGGTCGCCACATTTGGAAGAGATCTGGGTGTCGGGCAAGGCCCCTCTCCCCCTCCAAGGGGGAGGAACAGCCCTCCAAGAAAGCGATTTGTACTACGGGGGAGGGGACCCCGCCCCCCTCTTTGTCTCAAAGCAAGGCCAAGAGTGGCTCCATTGAGCCCAAAGTCCTGGACAGCCCCGCTCCCTTCTGGCATTGGGGCTTCCTGCCAGCTTGTGGCGAGCCTGCCCGAAGCCCGCCTGGCGAGAGGTTCTGGAGCAGGGAAGGCCAGCCTCCTGCTCTCCTCCCTCTTGCCCGGGGGGGGGGAGTATGCTCCATTCCAGTAGTGTTGCTTTAAAGTGTGCCCCTCCCAATGTGCTTGATGTTTGGCCTGATATGCAGGCACGAAGAGTGAGACTACTCAGCTTGTAAACGTCTAACAGATTCCCTTCCAGCCTGCCAGCAGCGACTGCCAGGAGGCACCAGGGCAAGCATGGGCTCTTTCGGCTCCGAGGCCAGGCAGTCGGAGGCATGCGCACACACACACACACACCCCTTCTTGCCCTGACAAGCTAAGCAGTTCCGATAGAAAGTACCACCTTTTTCCAGCCTTGACCTCGGAGAGCTGTGCCCAGAGCCAGGTGCCTCCTGGCAGCCCTTTGAAAGTGGAACACGTTTTGTCTAAGTGACTCCACAGAACTGCAGCAAAAGTTGTATTAGGGGAAGGCTCTTCCGCTGGGAGCGCAACCGAGGCTGCCCCAGACCAGCAAGTCCTTGGGGAGGGGCCACGTGTGACCCACAGCAGGGCTTGGCTCCTCTGCGGCAGCGAGGGGGGGCTCGCGGAGGGAACGCCCGCGCAGAGGCGGGCGGGCGAGAGCCCGTCCAGCGCCTGGTGGTGTGTAGGGGGTTGAGGCGGCCCCTCTTGCCACTCGCAAGGCGCAGCCCTTTAAGAGGGAAAGTATTACTCCGCCTGCGGCCGCCTGGCAGAGGAGCAACCTCGACCCCTGACGGCCTTTTTTGGGTGGCTTTGTCCGGGTCAGAAAGCCACCTGACAACGGCTCCCCGCCTCTCACTGGCGAAGAGGGACTTTGGAAGGAAAGATGCTCCGGATATCGACCGGGGAGATCCTGGTCTGTTTTTTGTTTTTTTTAAGCCCCCTTATTGGAAACGCAGGCTGAGAACTGGAAGTCCTGCGCCCAGAGCGGCTGCCAGCGGTTTCTCAATCGGTTTGGCCGCCTCTGGGGAAATTCTGAGAACCCACGGGCCCCTTTGCCGCCTCCGCCCCCGAGGTGACCCAGCGCTGGGGCAAAGCAAGGCCTTGGCAACGACGTCCGTG
>JANHFO010004682.1:16260-36863 GCA_032468095.1 Pareas carinatus | reverse complement strand
CTGAAAAAGTGTGGGAACCACTGGGATAGAAGAAAATGACTTTTGCAGCTGGAGCCCCGGCTGCTAGGTCCTCGTTCGCCGGGAATCGGAACCGGAGGTTCGTTGCAGGATCCAGTCTGGGTGGTTGCCGGAATCAGAACTCTCAGCCTCATGCCGGAGCCCGTCTTCGGGGACTTTCTCTCTAGGCCCTGCAGTTGAAATATCGTCCAAATACACCCGTACACCACCCCTTGGGCCACCGTCCCATGCAGCATCCCCATGGTAATCTGATCAAAACTTGAATGCTTGGCCGCTGGCGTGTCTTTATGATACAGCTTCATAATAGCTGAAGTGTCTCAGGGCCGTGTGAAGATTGGACTCACATGCGCGCTCTTCCTGTCCTCTGGCAGCGTGTTGGTTCTCCAGGAGTGTGGAAAGATTGTGTCCAGTGGTTCCGAGGGCACTTCCGCCAGCTCCTTCAGAGGACTCTGGGATGAAATCCGCCTGGTCCCGGTGCTCTGAACTCTTCCGTGGGGGATAGGGGATCCCTTCCATCTGCTTGCCTAGCTTGACTCGCATCCCTATTCTGCCGTCTACTCTTTTTGATGGGTCGGACTATTTTTTCCTTTTGCATAAAAATCAGGGGCAAAAATGGATTAAGCAGTTTCATTATCTCCCTGCTACTCGTCACTTCCTTGCCATCTTCTCCCATTAGTGAATGGATCGCTTCCTTGACTTTTTTCTTATTTCTTACCTGTTGAAAAAGGTGACGCTGAGCTTGTCAGCTGGAAAACTGGCAGCCGGCTTCTAGACTCAGCCCCCCTGCGACGGGCTGAGCTTCCGTTCCTCCTGCTCCAGCTCCTGCCCAGCCAGCAATCTAGAAGCATGCCAATGCAGTCAGACTAAAGGTACCACTTTGGTGGGAAGGCAACAGCGCCCCGTGCATCTGTGGCGTACAGCCACGGTGGACAATGACCACGGAAAATGTCTTTGGACACTGTTGGCTTCCTCAGCCAAGAAACAGAGCTGAACACCACACCCCAGAGTCAGACACGATCGGTCAGGGAAAGCTCGCCTTTACATGTTGAAAAAAATATTAGTTATTTTTAGACCTTCACACAGCCAGCCAGATGTTCAGACTGGATTTGGGATTTTTATCCACCTATCAGGTCCTTTGCAAGGACCTGGGATAGGCCGTAGTGGGTGTTTGGTGGTATTACAGACACCATTACAGGATGTAAGCTGTTCCAAGTAAAGCTGCCTTCTGCAACTGGCTGATGGTGAATTTGTCAAGGCCGACGGTGTTCAAGTGGCGCTCCGGTTGTTTTGGGGTTGCTCCCAAGGCCCAGGTCTGTTGGTAGCGCTTTGGCTTTCTTTGGCCACCTTCGTTCTATTTCTGTCTGCAGGTCTTTGTATTTTGTTATCTTCTCTAGTTATTTCTCTCCTATTCTGCTGTCTCCATATAATGACACATCCACGATCCAGATGGTTTTTGTCCTTATGGAAAATTGTGAAGTTTGGCACGTTGTGTGGCAGATGACTGTCCATTTGAATTCCAAAGTTTCAGAGCACTTTAGCTTTCTCATCACTTTATTTTATGGTCCCACCAGTTCTTGACTGCAGGCAGAGGGCATTACTTGCAGGTCTTCCGATGTACCAGTGTGGCTACTTTGCCATGCGGTTGTCTGCAGTCGGTCTCTGCAGTCTTCTTGCAGCAGCTGTCCAAGTGGCCCACTGTTTTTTCAGCTTTTTTGTGTAAGCAGCACTTCCTGTCCATTGCTGAGTTCTCAATTCTGGCTTTGTATGCATTTGTTTTTAAGGTTTGTGCAGCCCGAATCAGCCCCTCCGTCTCTTTCTTCAACTTTTCCGCTCTTAACCGTTGCCAGGTCTTGTTACTTGCTTTGCCTGCTGCTTTTTTTTAATGTACTGGTCATGTAGTGCTTAGTCTTTCCCTGCCTCCTTTCTATTCTTCCTTTGGTCCTTCTTGCAGACCAACTTGGTCTCTCCAGCCTTCCTGATACGCTATCTTCAGTTTTCTTCTCTGTCCTTCAGATGTTCTTCCAATGCCCTTTTCTCCCTTCAATCTTCTGATGCACTTGCAACCTTCCACCACCCCCCATTGGTCTTGTTAGGCAGAGTATGTGAGTGCCGCTGCAAGGATGGAGGGCATGAGTCCTGCCATTGTTTCTCTGGCCTTCCGATCCAGGGCATCTAGTTCTGCTTGAGTCCAGTCTACTATTCCAGCTGTGAATCTAATGACAGAAATTACCAAGATGTTAATTGCCTTGATAGCGTTTCCTCCACCGAGTTTGTACTTTAAGGTCTTCTTTACGCTAATGATGCATGTATGTTCAACCTTCTTCTTTACTTCCGTGTGCTTGATGATGTCTGCTTGAAGGGTGCCCGGGTATGTGCAGTGACGGTCTTCACCCAGATTCTTGATGTTGTTTCCACAGGGCGTCTTGATTCCTTCCGTCTTCACTATTTCCCCCCGTTTGGTGGTGAGGGCGGCGCATCTGTCCACTCAAACTCCATGGCGATATCTTGGCTGTGCCTATGGACAGCGTTCAGCAGCTCTTCTGATTCAGATGGTGTCTTGCCAGACAGCTCCAAATAATCCATGTAAAAGAAGTGGGATAGTCTAGCAGATGTTTTTGATCTTATAGCCATAGCTATTTGTTATTTATTTATAAAGAGATTTATTATTTATTGGTTGACATTATTAACTTTTCTGAGCAACTACTTTGATGTTAATCTGCAGCCTCGGGGGAGCATATAATTTTGGAGGTGTGAGCAGAACACTCAAAAGTAAAGCTTCTTTGCATCCTTCCCCGTCTTCCAAATTACTTGTGGTTTCAAAATGTCATAAACATGCAGCTGCGTTTGGAACAGCAAATAACCTCACAGCCATTTTGTTTATTTCCAGATTCCTGGGACTTTAGGCAATCCACCCGGAACATCTCGCCCTCCATTAATCAGGCCAATATTGTGGACCTTCACCCGGCCTCCATATACAGCATCCGCATGTTTTCGTTCAACAAGATTGGTCGCAGCGAGCCGAGCAAGGATCTGACCATCAGCACGGAGGAAGCAGGTGCCCATTCACCCCAGGCCTGTAGCCCTTCTGCATCCACAGGATAATTCATGAAATAAATAAGGGATGGGCAGAGTGTGAGAAAGAGGAAGTAAGGAAGGTTGAGAACACACAATGACTGTGCTTAAGGCCCATTTCTTCTCCCCCCCCCTTTCTGACCAAGAGTTTGTTGTTTTCACCTAAACTTCTTGGCCCCAAAGACAGCATTTGTGTGTGTGCGTGCGTGTGTGTGGGGGGATGCTTAAGCCTCTGTTGCAATACTGTGTGTAGGTGCACATCTCCTCCTCAGGTGGGCAGAAATTCCTTATTCCTTGAGGCAAAAGCCATGTGCTTGTCTTTGTGGGTGGGGTCCTGTTGGGAAGCCCCCTTCCTGAACAGAGCTGTGCCCCGACCGGGTTCATCTGTTATTTCGGAAAGACCTGGGACTGGCCTCCCTTGGAAAGCTGGTCTGGTTTGCGGTACAATAAAAACATTGGTTGAGTGGAATCTCTCTGATGAAACGACTCTGTCAAAATAAACAGGTCTGTCTTCCAAAGTGCCACAGACTAATTAGTTTTCAGGTAAGACGTCATCTCCAGCGTTCTGCGAGGTCCGCCCTCTGAGCCGAAGAACGCTGCGGGTTTCCCAGCTGCTCTGCTGCCCTCGCTGCCGGCCGTCCTCTCCCCACCCCGCCGGCTGCACGGCAAGACAGGGCGACTGCTGCCGTCTCCAAAGTTTGTGGAACAGAGGTCCAAACCCGCCCCACGAGGCCTTGTTCCTCTGGCACTTCAGAGAGACGGGCAGGTGCAGCCACTGCCGGAGATGCGTCACATTCGGGCGCCTTTTCCCTCTTCCTTCCAAGAACCCGGAAAGGAGAAGGAATCTGCCTGTGCGGCTTATAATGTGACTCCCACTCTTTCAGCTCCCGACGGACCCCCGCTGGATGTTACCTTGCAGCCGATGACATCCCAGAGCATCCGGGTCACCTGGAAGGCAAGTGTGCGCGTTCCGTGCTTGAGTGAGGGGTGGGGTCCGGGGTGCCTCTTGTCTTTTCACACTTGTCCTAGCCTCCACCCTTTTATTATGGTAAATTATTTTTTTATTAGGTTTTAAATTGGTTTTATATTGGTTTTTTAAAATTACGGCCCTGTATCATTATAATTATTTTTATTATGGTTTTTAACCTGGTTGTTGCAATTTGTTTTTGTAATGTAATGTCTTGTTTGTATTTTAGCTGGCTGTAAACTGCCCTGAGTCCATCAGGAGAAGGGCAGTATATAAATGTAATAAAACTTAAACTTATTTATTTGAGCTGCTGAAATAGCAGCTCACGACCAGGCACCGGTGTGTGGCGCTTTGCCCATCCTCCAGGAGAAAAGCATGTGAGGTCCGGCCTTGTCCCTGCTCCCTTTTGGAGCCCTGGCCCTCTGACGCCAGAGAGGGGTAAAACAGGGGGTGCAGCCCAGAGGGGGCCAGGTGGGGGCGGGCCTGTGGCTCTAGTGCTTGGCCCACCGGCCTTTACCGCTGGCTTGTAATGTGCCAGAGTTGGTGGGGGTCACCACAGAGCCTTTGCCTCAGTGCTGCTGAACTGAAGAGCACTTGCTCGGAGGCCTTCGTCTCCGTGACACGGGAATGGATGATCACATGCCTAGAAATGATAGCAGTCTGCAGAAACATGAGGGCCTTCGTGCAAAGATTGCTGGCACAATGGAAGACGCGGTTGCTGGTCGATTATGATAGACTGGGAGAAGTTAATATTGAGAGAGGAATCTTTCAAGGAGACTCACTATCACCAACAGTATTTGTCATTGCACTAATTCCTCTATGAACAATACTGAACAAATTAGGCCATGGCGATCAAACATCAAAAACACCTGCCAGGCTATCCTGCCTCCTGTAAATGGATGAGTTGAAGCTGTAAGGAAAAACATCATCTGAAGTAGAATCCTTGCTTGCCACTGTCCACATAGGCAGCCACAGAACCACCGTGGAGTTTGGAGCGGACAAATATGCCACCTTGCCATCAACATGAGAAAAATAGTGAAAACTGAAGAAAAAGGAAAGATGCCCTGTGGAAATAACTCTGGAGTCTGAAGATGAAGATAAGCGCGAATGCCCGGGCATCCTTCAAGCAGACGACATCAGCCACACTGAGGGAGAGAAGACGGCTGAGTATAAATATATCACTAGAATGAAGAAGATCTTAAAGTCCAAACTCAGTGGAGGAAATACTATCAAGGCGTTTCCGGTCATTGGAGACACAGCCAGAATCATAGACTGGACTCAAGGAGAACTCAACGTCCTGGATAGGAAGGCTTGAGAAAAAACGGCAATGGATCGTGCCTTTCCTTCACCTATAGGTGTCGGCAGATGTTGCGCACCAAGGAAAACAAGCGAGCCTGAAATGTTCCAAGTCCACCAGACAGCTGAAGAAGGAAAAGGGGGCATTGGGAGAATATCTGAACAACAATGAAGAAGACGCGCTGAAGCTGGCATCCCATGAGGGCTTGCCAAGTACTGGAGGGACCAGACTGGCTTATAAAAAAGGCCAAATGAAGAATGGGAAAGAGACATTGCCAGTACGACATGGCCAATACAAAACCTAGTAGAGAAAGACGGTAACAACAAGACCTGGCCGTGGCTAAGAAGAGGAAAGTTGAAGAAAGAGGCAGAGGGACCGATTCTGACTGCCAGGACTAAGAAGCTGAAGTATCTGGGCCACCTAGTCAGCTGCTGCAAAAAAATCATGCAGATTGAGGGTAAACAATGGCATGACACAGTGCCAATGATAGAAGATCTGCAAGAAATGCCATTTGCCTGCAAGCAGGAACTGGCGGGACCACGAAATAGACAAACAGAACATAAAAACAGGGATCAGGGACACTAGAATTCAGGCAGACAAGCACCTACTACAGAACAATCCAAGTTTAACAATTGTTGACAAGACAAAAAAGTCTGGACAGGGGACATGGTGGTACCTAGAGGCAGCAGAATGGAAGCGAAAGAACTGGAAAAAATCACCCAAAGACCTGCAAATAGAAGTAGAACAACTGGGGAAAGGAAATGAAGCACCAATATGTGCCTTAGATGTAATCCCTAAACATCTGGACCACCACCTGAGCACCACTGGCATGGACAAAAACCCCATCGGCCAATTGCAAATGCGGCTTCCCGAACCCCAACCTTCAACGCCCTCAAACAAGATCTGCCTATCCCAGGTTCTCGGGAGGACTCGATAGCTAAAAATGCCAAATCCAGTCAAAACATCTGGCTGACTGTGTGACCAACCATAATAATAATTGGTTAAAATTATATGCCACCTGACTCCCAGTGCCCAATCCCCAGCAACTCTGAGTGGTTATTTTGAAAATAAATGGAGAAATGAAATGTGGGGGGAAAGGCCACGCTGAGGAGAGAGCTTTGTTTGCAGGAAGTCCTCCCACCGAAGGGCTGAGGCAACAGGGGCTTCCTTCTGGGCCTGTGAGGAGCTGAGCAGCCCTGGGACCCTGTCTCAAGGGGAGGGGCTCTGGGCCCAGCCACCTTGGCGGGGGTCTCGGCTGCAGAGTTCCTGCTCCTCCTCCCAGCCCTTCTCTCCCGGGGCCCTGGCCGAGTGCCCAAGAGGGCTTCCACTGTTGCCCACTTTTCCTGCTGCTCTTCTGCTGTGTCCCACTTTTTGGATCTGTGCCAATAAGAAGATAAACTCTTCTGCCGTTCTGGCATTGGTGCTTCCTTTGCCGGCTGGGATCCCGCTACCTGAAACATGCGAATGCAAAGGGGCAGGCTATACCGATGGCTTGGTAGACTCATGGTGTTGTGTCCTGATCGACCAGGAGCAGGAACTCTGCAGCCGAACGCGGGGATTCCCTCACAGCTCATTGGCAGGCGGCCCACTTGAAAGGGTTTAAAGAGGGCCGCCAGCCACCAACCATTGCATCCCACGAGCTACACTGTATCCAATAAAGATACCAGCTCTGACCTGGTCTCCACTTCGTCCTTACAAACTCTTAATGCTGGTGACGGAGAGGGCCACGGGATCACAAGCACGCTGAGACCCAGATTAGCCAGATCAAGGAACCGCAGAACCGCGAAGAGGCACAGACGTGAGTTCAATCAGCCCCGCGAGAGCCACATGGCAATCAATCTCAGCAACTGTGCCAAATTTAAAACGAAAGAATCACCTCCAGCAAAATGGCAACAAACTCACAATCCAAACTTCCATTCGATCCCATCTTGGACCCGGATACTGAATCCTGGGAGGAATACATGGAACGGTACGACTGCTACCTGGAAACCAACGACCTAACAGACTTGCCGGACAAGAAGTTGAGGGTGCTTTCCTCAGTTATTGCGGAAAAGTGGCATTCCATGCAGCAAAGGCAATCACTGCCCCCAACCCAGCCAGCTCTCTACCGTGGAGAGACCTGATTGAGGGCCTACAAAATCATTTCACCCCACCCTCAGCCAAGCTAGTGCAGAGATTCAAGCTCTGCCATCACAGGCAAAGACCGCAGGAGAGCCTAAACCAATATATCGCAGCACTCCGAGCTGTTGCAGTCCACTGTTTGCTGGGCGAAATGAGCGAAGCCCTCCTCGACCAGTTTGTCTACGGGCTCAGAGACAAGACACTAAAAAGGCGCCTCATGATAAATCCCAGGATCACCATGCAGGTTGCGATCGAAGAGGCCAGAGTAGCAGAGACATCGGCAATGGCAGAAGACCAGATCGCAAAAATTCCAGATGAAGACCAGTCGGCCAAACCACTCCATGCCATTCACTGGGGCCACGCGAGCGACTCTGTGACAGAGAGCAGCGAGGACGAAGGTGTCCACCGAACATTCAGATGTGGGGATGACCGCCTCATCAGATGCTCGGGCTGCGGGGGAACGCATACCTGAGCCGCCTGCCGCTTCCGTGATGCTTTCTGCCACAGGTGCGGGAAGAAAGACCACATCAGGAAAGTCTGCAGGGCCTCAGACCGATCTCCACCGAAAGCAGAGTGGCGATCAACGACAGACTACGACAAGCCCCCCCAAGGATTTTCAGGCAAGAACCGGAACGACCGGAGGAGATGGGACAACAGGCAAGCTGACACACACCAGACAACCGTCTCGAGAAACAGCAATGCCAGACTCAAGAAAATCATGGTCACTGTTGACGTATGGGGAACCCCCTGCCTCTTAGAAGTCAATACCGGATTCGCAGTCACCATCATGTCATGGAAAACACTTAAAACAGCAAAACCTGACTTACAACGAGAAGGCATCGACGAAACCTCCACCACACTCAAAGATTATCAAGGCATTAAATTAAATTAAATTAACCACATTCCGATCATGGGCCGTCTGCAAATGCACATGAGATGTAATGATTTTGAGGGCACGCTTCTAGTCACTATCGTAAGGACCAACCTACCAACCTTACTCGGCCTGGATTGGTTCAACGTGCTAGGCCTGGGGCTCACGGGCGTTCATGCAGTCAGGAACTCAAGCATCAACGATCTCATCACAGAGTTCCAGGACATGTTCAACGCACAGCTGGGCAAGTACAAGGGGGCCCCTTTTTCCTTTAATCTTGACCCCACTGTAAGCCCAATCAGGCTCAAGCCAAGGCGTGTCCCTTTTGCCCTAAGGCCCTGGGTAGATGCCAAAATTGATAAATTATTTAGAATGCCAAATGGGAAACGCCAATCGGCACCCCATTGAAAAGTGATGGGTCGATCTGGAGATGTGCAGACTACAAATGCACGCTGAAAAGGCGTTGCAGCAGAGCGCCTATCCGGTTCTGGTCTTCCAGCATCTGCTACACTCCTTGGGGCCAGGAAAAATATTCACTAAATTGGACCTGGCCCAGGCATACCAGCAGCTCCTTGTAGATGGCGCCACAGCAGAGGTCCAGACCATCGTAACACACAGGGGGGGCTTTAAATGTAATCGCCTACAGTTTGGGGTCAGCATCGCCCTGGGGATCGTCCAGAGTATAATGGAATGACTGTTATATAGAATCCTCAAGGTTTTGTTGTATTTCGATTATGTCCTCGTCACCACCGAAAATGAACCTCAATTGTATAAACACCTCAGGGAGGTGCTGATCTGTTTTAGACAGGTGGGGCTACACCTAAAGAGGGAAAAGTGCTCCATTGGGGTCCATGATCAACTACCTGGGCTACAAGATAGACAGGAGAGGGATCCACCCTACCACTGACAAAGTTAGGGCCATCAGGGATGCCCCAACACCCCAAAATAAAAAGGAACTGCAAGCCTTCTTGGGGTTACTGAACTTTTATAACAGTTTCCTTAAAGCCAAGGCAACACTAGCCGACCCCCTACACAGACTCCTAGCCAAAGATACGGCATGGGAATGGGGACATAGGGTGTAGTGGGCATTTAGAGCAGTCAAGCAGCTGTTATCTAAGGACACCTTCCTTGTTCGCTGCAACACAACCCTCCCCCTAGCGTTGGTCGGTGACGCCTCCCCCGTTGGAGTGGGAGCAGTCCTCAGCCATAAATTACCCAACGGCGTAGAGATCACCCATACCCTTCTACTCCAGAACTCTGACCAAACCCGGGAGGAACTACAGTCAATTGGATCACGAGGCCCTAGCCCTAGTGGCAGGGATCAAGCATTTCCATGAATACCTATTCGGGAGACACTTTGAACTCATTACAGAGCACAAGCCATTGCTGGGTCTGCTCGCAGGGGATTGCCCTACACCCCAAGCAATCTCCCTGCGAATGACAAGCAGTGCATATCATTATACACTGGCACACCGACCTGGAATGGATCTGAGCCATGCAGACACCCTCAGCAATGCCCCCTACCAACCAAAGATGAGCAAATGACCACCAAAGACACCGTGCTCTTAATAGACTGCCAAGACTCGGGGCTGGTCACCTCTACTGAGGTGGCCAGACAAACCACTAAAGATCCGGTTACGTGAAAAGTCTTAACCTGGGTGCAAAAGGGGTAGCCAGAGGGATCCGTGGGGGAACAATTCCGACCATTCGAATCCCGGAAGCTTGAATTGATGTTGGAGGGGGGCTGCCTGTTATGGGGGGAGTGGGTGGTCATCCCAAGCAAACTCCAGAAAAGGGTCCTTAGCACATTGCACAAGGGACACTTGGGGATTGTGAGAATGAAGGGGTTGGGACGTAGCTCTGTGTGGTGGCCATGGATAAACCATGATGTCCAGGAATGGGTCGCCCTATGCCAGCCATGCCAGCAATCACGCCCCGCGCCACCCAAAACACCCATATGCGAGTGGGAGAAACCCAGGGGACCCTGGTCGAGGGTCCATATAGACCTAGCAGGCCCCTTCCAAGGCCACATGTTCCTAGTCGTGGTGGACGCCTACTCCAAGTGGATGGAGATAGTGACCATGTGCACCACGACCACCCAGGCAATCATTAAGACCATCAGCCCTTTTCACCATCCACGGCATACCAGACATGCTGGTATCCGACAACGGGCCCCAGTTTACCAGAGCCTTGTTCAAGGGGTACCTCGCAGAGCTAGGAATCCGGCATGCCCTCACCACCCCCAGGAACCTCAGCGCTTTTAGACTCTCGGCATATTTACGTGATTACATATGTAAAAAGCCGGGGGGGAAGCCATCTGGGTAGGGAGGGATGTTGCATCCTGATCGACCAATTGCTCATTGGCAGGCTGCCCACTTGAAAGGGTTTAAAGAGGGCCGCCAGCCACTGACCGTTGCATCCCACGAGCTACACTGTATCCAATAAAGATACCAGATCTGACTTGGTCTCCGCTTTGTCTTACGAACCCGGTTTCGACAACTTAACACTTGGGCCATTCAGACCAGCCTGTGCATCGATCAGCTGAAACTGGAGTGGAAATGGGGCCGGTTGACATTCAGATGGTTGTGAGGGTGGGGTTGGGCAGTTGTTCCCCTTGCTCACTCTGAGCCTGCCTGCCATGCTCTTCCCCGGACTCTCCTTCCTGCTGTTACCCCTCCTCCTCTTCCTTTGCCCACCTCATAGGCCCCAAAGAAAGAGCTCCAGAACGGGGTTATCCGAGGCTACCAAATTGGCTATCGGGAGAACAGCGCGGGAAGCAGCGGGCAGTACAGCATCGTGGAGATGAAGGCCACGGGCGACAGTGAGATCTACACCCTGGACAACCTGAAGAAATTCGCCCAGTATGGCGTGGTGGTGCAGGCCTTCAACCGGGCAGGCACCGGCCCCTCGTCCAGTGAAATCAATGCCACCACGCTGGAGGATGGTGAGTCCTCGCTGTTTCTTGGCTGTTCAGCGGCTGCTGTATTTTATTTCCGCCCAGCCAGACTCTCCTGCAAGATGGTGACCCTCCGCCCAAAGCCGCCACCGTCTTCCCAAAGGCAGGGCGGCTTCCGTTTTCCATCCATAAGGGGATTTATTTGCTTTACCGTCAGGGGGCAGAGATAATGGTTAGGAGGAGTGTGTGGGTTTAATCGTGTTCTAGGCCTTTTGCAGTTCTACGTGCCTGCAGGTAGGTGGCGATGTCTCTGTGGAGCTGAAATGAATGGTGGCCACCCGAAAGGCTCCCGAGCGGGTGAGGGCGAGTCCTCCCTTCCCTTCCTTTTTCAAGAGTGGCTCAGAATGAAATTCCCAACCTAGAATGCCGCCTCTTTCCTCTGCCCCCCTGTCCGCCTTTGGCTGGAGAGGAAAGGGCTGGGCAGGCTGCTCTGGTTCTGCCAGGACTGCTTGATTTTGACGGCGGTGGGCGCCTTGTGCCGCTCCTCCTCCGCGGGCCTCCCTCAAAGGCCGCCCTGCGCCGCCCTTCAGCATCCCAGTCTGGACTGGCGAGGGCGGCCTGCGCCTCTTCGGGGCTCACTAGGGCAGCTGCCACCCGTCTCCGAAGCAGGCGGCCCTGCCGTGGAGCAGTCCCCTTTTGTGCCCAGAGTTGCCCCCCCTGCCCCCCACCCCGGTGGCTCTGGGGGAGAGATCAGCCTTCGCTCTGGAGCCCTTGGAAGGCAAAAGTTTCTTCCTAGGCGGCTCAGCAGTTTTTCATACTTAATTAAGGCCCTCATTAGCCTGTCAAAGCAGGACCATTTCCTGGCTAGATTAGCACTCCTCCTGGGGTATTCAAGGGCCCCTGTTTTAGCAATGGTGTTATTTCCCATAATTATATTACCTTCATTCTCTTCAAACGGACTCTCTGCTAGTTTATAGCACCAGCCCCTAATTACGCCGTGCATTCGGCTTTGCACCTAAATAAACTGAAACAATCATCCTTTTCTGAGTGGATCATTAGGATGATGGATCGTCATTTAAATGCTCATAAAAATTAGAGATCTCTCTTTGGGGGCAGCAGGCTCTCATTGCCTCTCCCCCCATCGCTCGCTGAGTCTTCCCTTCATTGTGCAACTGAACGGCCTTGTGGGCCTAACGGAAAACACCAGGGTGGAGGCCTCGTCCCGGGACTCTGCGGGGCACAGGCGGACTGGCAAATTGATCTGCCCACCTGCTTGAAGGAGCCGCCAGGGTATCCCCTTTAATGCGCCTCCCTGTTCAGTTCCCAGCCAGCCCCCTGACAACGTGCGGGCCTTGTCCATCACTTCGGACGTGGCGGTCATCTCGTGGTCAGAGCCCCCCCGGAGCACCCTCAACGGCATCTTGAAGGGCTACCGTGTCATCTTCTGGTCCCTCTACATGGATGGCGGTAAGTTTGCCTCACGTTCAGTCCTTGAATTCAGTGTGGCACCGTGTCTCGAGGGAAGAAGGCCACTGCCCTCCCGCTGGCGCAGCAGAGGTTCTGGTGGCTCAGGCCAGGCAGGTCCTTCCTACCCTCCAATGGGGGGCTGGAGGCCAAGCTGGTGCCGTCTCTCCCTCAGCGCTCTCACGCCACCGCAAGGCTGCCCTCTTTTGGGAGCTTCTCGCAAGTATTTGCCCTGCTCCAGTGGCTGGCTCTCGCTGCATTTGTCCCAGTGGCCCCAGTGCACTTTCTTGGGGACGCCTGTGGTCCCTTTGCAGACTGCAGTGCTCCTCGAACCCGTCTCTCACCCAGCGCACACAAATAGCAGAAGTGGCTCCTCGGACTGTGGCAGAGAGAGCTGCCCCCAGCGGGGGTCTCTGGCAGGGGAAGCGGGCTCTGTGCCAGGGGTCCCGGGACCTGTGCGATGGGCCGAAGCCAGTGGGTCTCGGAGGTCGCGCCCTATTTCTAGGGGGGGCCAGTACGTTTCTGAGGTGCCTCCCACCTCGCATAATACTGACATTGGTTACCATTCGCCCTGTGTGATACAGATTAAAGTAATAAACAGCACAAGTCGCAAATTGCCTTGTGCATCCAGAGAGTGGTGCCTGTGAGGTGGGGGCTCTTCACAGAGGGGGGTGAGGCTGAGAGGGAGCCATGATTCAGGAAGAGCTGAGAGCAGCGTCTCCCTTTGTCCTCCAGCATGCAGGGCAGGCTTGCTTCTCGGGGGGCTCTGTGGGCGGGATTGTCAGGAGGGGCTTTTGGGCTGCAGCGACGACGGTCTGTGTGTGCGTGAGAGAGAGAACGGGACCCGCCCTTGGAAGGCTTCCCCAGCTGCTTTCCGGGGTGGGCGGGCTTCCCACGCTGAGCCTTGTGTCCTGGGGGGGAGCCAGCTGAAGGGGGCAGGGGGCACCCCCATGAGCCAGGGTCGCTCTGTGCCCTGGCGTTTCTCACGGGCCAGAGAGCGAGTGGCGACTCTGGCCGCTTTGCAGCTCTGAGGGCTGCTTCCGGATGCTCTCCTTCCCCCTTTCCTGGAGGCTGGCTGGGCAGTGGCCGTGGGGGCCAGTGGGGCCTTGCCCGCCCCTGCATAGGTTGTCTTCCCGCTTCCTGAACAGAGTGGGGGGAGATGCAGAACGTCACCACCACACGGGAGCGGGCAGAGCTGCGGGGCATGGAGAAGTTCACCAACTATAGTGTGCAGGTCCTGGCCTACACCCAGGCGGGGGACGGCGTCCGCAGCAACGTCCTCCACATCCAGACCAAGGAAGACAGTGAGTGCCGGGGTGGGGGGAGACTGTGGAGAGCTGCCCCTCCCAGCAGCCTTCCAGGCACGCACGGAACCCTTGCGCTGCCCCTCTCCGTCTGTGGAGAACCGGCCGCTGGGCTGGGCACAGGCTGTGGCCGGGACTTCCCCTCTCGTGGCGGCAGCTGCTTGGAAGGGGGAGGCCGGTGTCCCGCCAGGGGGGTCTCTGAGGGCTGGCCTACCTGGGGCGAAAGAAGAGGCGCTCTGAGATGTGCCCCCTCCCTGCGTGACGGTGTGGCTGCAATGCGCCCCCCTGGGCAGGCCTGGACGATCAGGCTCCTTCTCTGCCCTTTCCTCTCGCAGTTCCGGGCCCGCCTGCCGGCATCAAAGCAGTGCCCTCCTCTGCCAGCAGCGTCGTGGTGTCTTGGCTGCCGCCCTCCAAGCCTAACGGGGTCATCCGGAAGTACACCATCTTCTGCTCCAGCCCAGGCTCCGGCCAGCCGGTGAGCAGCTGTGACGGGGCCCCTGGGAGCATGTCCGACAGGACCCCCTTGTTGCCATGCCCTGGTTGCCTGGCCGCTACACCGGCAGGATGCCGATCGCTGTCCCTACCCTCAGGAGAGGACGGGCCTCTGGCACCCTTGCCCAGGGATCCTCCACCCGGGTGGCGATTGGGAGCTGCCACAAGCAGCCCGTAGTTCGGGGGACCCTCTCGGTCGACTCTGGGCACCGGGAGCCACCGGGAAAGGGCAACATCGCAGAGGCTCAGACCTTTGGTTCCCTCCCTCCTGTCCGCTCACCTTTGTTTCTCTTTCACCACATCCCATAACTTACAAGCTGACAAATGTATCATTGCTTATTTAACAAAGCATAAATAGCCAGCATGAATTTAATAATTCAAGTTAAATCCTGCCTAGTGGCTAACCTCAATAATTTAATTTAATTTTATAATTTAATTTATATACCGCCCTTTTCCGTGCAACAGACTCAGGGCGGTTCACAGCCAACAATAAAAATGCAATACAAAAATCTATGAAGTTAAAACACAATTAAAAGTAAATATTATATGATGGCAATAATGCACCAATCTGCATTTAAAACACAAGGCATTTAACAACACACCAGTAAAGGTCAAGGATAAATGGCCCCTGTGAGTTAGAACTTACTTTATCAGAATCGCCTACTTGGAATACCGTATTACATCAATTATAAGACACATGTTTTTGTATTCATGGTGCATCTTATATTCAATGGCGTCTTTCCAGGGTAAAGGGTATTTCTAACTTGGAAAAACAGGCGCCCCGTATAATTGATGGAATGCGATGTTCCTTTTCCAGTGGGGAGGGGGAAAGCAGAGGGTGGGCTCTTCCCCTGCACATTTTCCTGATGGAGCATGCCCGTCCCCTCCGGTGAGCCTGCATTAAGGGCACCCCGACAGGAACGTCCTCCTAGCCCCACTGCCTGGCCTTGCCAGTCGGAAGGTAGAGGCCCTGTTGCCCCTCCAGGATGACCCCGGCTCTTGCCAGAGAGCTGGATGCAAATCAGGAGGGAGCTTTCGGCAGGTTTGCTCTGGGCCAAGGCCGAGGCCCGCCCTTCCCTCCCTGCACCACGGCATGGTTGTCCATCGGCCTGGGCCGGCCATACACTCGCCTACGTGGGCAGCTGCAGGGGTTGGGGTTGGGCGGGATGGCCTGCCTTGGGCCTCTAAGCGTCTTGCTGGTTTTCAAGCACACATGGGAATTTCCCAGTGATTTGGCAGACACCCTGGCATCGTGTCTAATTGAAGTGTGAGCCATGTCCTTATGACTCCAGCAATTGGTTAAGGTTCTCTCAAATGTGTTGGGTTGGAAGAAGTATCGTCAAGTCGTAACAACCTCTTTGGGTTAGTCACGTTGCAGATAAGATCACTCAGAGCTTCCTGAGCTGGGCAACGGCCAATGAGATGCAGATGTCTGGGTCTTGCAGAATCCTGTGGAATTCATTTGACCTATGAGCCCCAAGAAGGCTGACAGGTTTTCTGTGGGACGAACCCTGTCACCTACGGGCGAGCTCCTTGTCCCTCCCGGCTATTCAGAGTTGCCAGGAGAGGATCATGCCAGGGACTGGCCTGGAGAAGCGACAGAGGTGGGAATGGTATGCCACAAAACGAGCATCTGCTTCTACCTCAAACTTGCTCTTCTTCAGGAAAATTGCAGAGGGGGTGATTTGGCCCTGGGAGGAAGAGGCTGTGGAGCCTAGACTGCGCTCACGCCTGGATACGGGACAGAGATTGCACGAGCTGCTCTTGTGGGCGGCCTGTAGCAGGACCAGGGAGAACAGTGGTCCTTACGGAGGTCGCAGCAGCGTCCAGCACCACCGGTCATGGTATTCTTCTGGAAATAGTCTGGGACAGTTCCTCCCCTCTTTCCTGAGCTCTAGGTCTGGTTTGTGGAAAGGGGTCTCTCCAACATAGAGGGCCTCCCTCCCCTTTTCATTAGCGTGCGACGTGGTGGAGGGTGAGGCCTCATCAGCTGCCCCTTCCCCGTCTCCAGCTGAGCAGGAGATGCGGAGGGATCCTGACTCCATCTTTGGAGGCTCTGAAGGATGAAACAGGTTGCAGAAAGGCCGGTTCCAGGTTCCATCTCTTGCACACACACACCCCGCCCCCGGACAGCAGGTAGACAGCCTGAGGCCTCTCCTCGGCCTGAAGGAGCAGATGAAGGCTGTGGCCAGGAGGGCTTTGGCCCAGCTTCAGCCGAAGTGCTGGCTGTGGCCTGTTTTGGACAGAGGGCTTCGTCAACAGGGACTCGTGACGTTCTCTTCTGGCGTTTGAACTACTGCAATTTCTTCACCACGAAGACTGCCTTGAAGAGAATTCAGAAGTTGCGCTTGATGCAAAAGGCAGCTGCCCACATACTGACAATGGAAGAGAGTTATGGTTGACTTATACCAATATTGTGAAAGCTGCCCCAGTGGTCAGTTTGTCTCTAAGCCAATTCAGTTTGGTGCGGATTACTTGTAAAGTCCTTAATGGCTCAGGCTCAGATTGCATCCAGAACTGGCGGTGGCTGCAAGTGGGAGCCGCCAGGACCAGCAGGCCAAGAGGGCATGCTGCAGCCCCTCCCCCCCCCCCCCGCTAGGGAAGTAGGCCCAGGTGATTGGGCGATAGCCCTTAGACTTATGTACCACTTCCTAGTGCTTTCCAGCCGCCTGTAAGCAGTTTACAGAGTCAGCCTCTTGCCCCCAACAATCTGGGCCCTCCTTTTGCGCACCTCAGAAGGATGGAAGGCTGAATTGACCTTGAGCTGCGCAGGATCGAATTGGTGGCTGTTGGCAGAGTCAGCCTGCAAGGCCGCCTTCTAACCACGGCGCCACTAGGGCTCTCCGGACCCTGAAATGCTTTCCACCTGAGGTTCGGATGCTCCTCATCGGTTCCTAGAAGGGCTGTGACGACGGCCTTCCCTTGCAGAGGCGTCAAGACAGCTGCCCAGTAATACTGGTACCAAGTTCGATTTATTCCAGTCCGGCAGCCGGGATAGGATTCTGCCGTTCTTGTGTGTCACCATTTCACTGTTTCTGGGAGGCTGGGACCCCTCTTGGAATGGGTCAGCGGAACAGAGGCTTCTCCTGCAGAAGGGGCGACGGCTCCTCCAGCCGCTCCCTCCTGGCCCGTCGGCTCCTTCCTTCCGCCTCGTGCGGCTGCAGCGGTGGCAGCAGCCGCAGCAACACGGCAACGGATGCCGCCCAGATCTCGGTGGGCCCCAGAGCTCCCTGGGAACGCTCGGGCTCTGCTGTGTTGGGGAGGGGAGCGGGGGCCGCATTTGCTTATCAAAATCGCTCCCTGCGGTTCATTTCAACATATGAGCCCTCCGTTTCCAGGGCAACATAATCTTTTCATCAGAGCAACTGGTGAAGCTGCTGGGATCTGATATTGTTTCCTTGGCGTCTTGTCAAGGCTGCCATTTGGCTTAAAATTATGCATGCAATGTAATATTTATGCTTGCATATTTAAACATTGGTTAGATTTAAGTATTCTGCCTGTGGATATATCAGCCCATGTTCCAGGCATGCCAAACCGAGACGGCTTGGGCATGGGGGCAAGGCTTTTGCCTGCCAGTCAGGCTTGGTGTGGGCCTTGATGGCGCTTACGAGGCAGCCGCCTGTGCTCACGGGGGCAGCTCTGAGAGTTGGCGAGTGGGAGGGGAAACCCTTTCCCCCTCCTGGCCCCAGAGCGAGGCCCAGCTGTGGAGGGGGGCCTCAGGGCCTCAGGTGGCTTGCCCGGGCACACGTGGGTGGGCCTCAGGCCACGGTTTAAAAGTGGTCCACTTGGGCAATCCATCCAACCAACCCTCAGCGCCAGTTGCAGCACCCTGGCGCCTCCCTTGGACAGGCCTTGTCCCTGTTGGCCCTCGCACCCTGCGGCAGCGGTGGGCTGCAACAGGCCAACTGGCACGTCGGCGGGTGGCATTTCCCAGCCCCAGGCCGGTAGCGTGGGCTGTAGAGATTGGGGCGGTGTAACTCGTTTCCGGAAGAGCCCATCGGAGGCGAATGGTGAAGTTGCCAGCACTTTTTGCTTCAAACAGAAACAGGCAGTGAAGAAATCCCAAATTGTCTGTCCCGCTTGAAGGCCTGGGGGATGAATGACAAACTGAAGGAAGAATGGGAAATCTGCACCGTGTAAGGGATCCTGCAGAAGCCGAGGAAGGCGCGTGGGGAGCGGCCTCCCGCCCGAGACCAGGGAGCAGCAGGGCGTCAGGCAGCCGCACGGCCGAGCTTTTGGGCAGCCCGCCCGGGACGGGCGAACCGAGCCCTGGCCCAGGGGCTGCCGCCAGGGAGGCAGGACGGGGGGGCGCTGCTGGGGCTCCTGGCAGGCGGGAAAGCGGTCTGATCCAGCTGCAGGCTTGTTCCCCCTCCCTCCTCCTGCAGGCCCCCAGCGAGTACGAGACGAGTCCGGAGCAGCTGTTCTACCGCATTGCACACCTGAACCGCGGGCAGCAGTACCTGCTCTGGGTGGCCGCCGTCACCTCGGCAGGTCGCGGCAACGTGAGCGAGAAGGTCACCATTGAGCCGGCTGGAAAAGGTTTGGCAGTGGAACGGGGAGCGCCCGGCAGCCCGGCTGCTGTGGACGCCCCGCCATGCTGCCTCTCCCCCCCTTTTGTAGCTCCCGCCAAGATCATCTCGTTCGGGGGCACGGTCACCACCCCGTGGATGAAGGATGTGCGGCTGCCGTGCAGTCCGGTGGGGGACCCCCTGCCAGCTGTGAAGTGGACCAAAGACAGGCAGGTCTCCGGGAGAGGGCGGGCGGGGGGGGTCCTCTGGCCAGGCCCCGCCTTCTCACATCCAGGGCTGCTTCTGCAGCGAGGATTCGGCCATCCCGGTCATTCTGGATGGCCATCGCCAGATCCAGCCCAACGGCACCCTGATCCTGCGCTCGGTGAAGGCGGAGGACTCCGGCTACTACACTTGCACGGCCACGAACACCTGGGGCTTTGATACCATCATCGTCAACCTGCTGGTGCAAGGTGAGCGCTCCGGAGGAGCATCCTTCCCCCTCCCCCCGTGTGTGTCTTTTTCTTTGGCGCGGGGGAGGGAGAGGAGGGAGAGGGGGGGAGTGGGCAGCTCACAGCCCGGAGGGCCTCCTGCCTTCCCGAATGGGGAGGGGCCGGGCCAGAAGGAAGCTGACCCAGACGGCCTCCTTTCAGTCCCTCCAGACCAGCCCCGGCTGATGGTGTCCAAGACGTCGGCCTCCTCCATCACCCTGGCCTGGATCCCTGGGGACAACGGCGGCAGCTCCATCCGAGGCAAGGCGAAGGGGGGGGGCTGCTGCCCTGCTGGGCAGGTGGGGGGGGCTGACTGTTCCCACATGGCTTCTCCCCCTCCTCCGGGTGGGGCTTTCTGGGGGGGCCTTCGGTCTTCTGGGCACAGCTTCGTCAGCTGGCCAAAGATGTGCAAGGGGGCCCGGCGCTGGGCGAAGGCTGAGGGAGAGGGGGAGGGAAGATGGGAAAAACTCCTAAAGGCTTGTTTAGGAGAGTCGGGGGAGGCCACCCCTCCCGGCCTGGGCAGGGGCTTCTTGTGCCTCTCCAAGCGGCTTCTGCGGGGGGAGGGTCCCGCCCTCCATTTCCCTCTCCCAGCAGAGCGCAGGGCTGGAAGGCAGCAGCTGGGGCAAGACCCCCCCCCAGAGTCAGTGGAGACCCCACGGCGGGTCCCCCCGGCCTCGGTCTGACTCCTGGCGGGAGGCTGCGCGCCTTCTCCATCCGCTTCGGTGCCCTCGGGAAACTGGCGGCCCCGGGAGGGGGAGAAGAGTCCTCGCGGTGCAATTGATTAGGCAGGCGAACGCAATCCCGAGGCGCGCCCCCCCCCGGGCTTCCTCTCGATGGGAAGGGGCGCCTGATGGTTCTGAGAGGAGCAGCGGGAGGAGCGCAACTGCAGGCGCCGGGCAGGCTGTTTCGTCCTCGCGGCCCGGGGGGGCGGGAGAGGTGGGGGCCGGTCCCCAACTGCCTGAATGGGCCCCTCCCCGCCCCGGGCACAGGTAGGCTGGAGCCACCGACGGGCCCCGGGGCGGCTCTCCCCGTCTTGTCCGCGGGAGCATCTCGTGCTCCTGACCCGCCCTGGCTCTGCCCTGGACGGGAGGGGAGGGGAGAG
>JANHFO010004681.1:660857-680507 GCA_032468095.1 Pareas carinatus | reverse complement strand
GGGGAGAGGGGGGTAGAGAGAGTCAGAGGAGAGAAAGACAGTGACAGAAGAGAGTGAGTGCCTGCATTTGGGGGGGGAGTGCATCTCCGCCCCAGGCACTTCAAAAAGTCACAAACTGAGCCACGGCAACGCGTGGCCGGGTCAGCTATATTTCTATAACTAAAGGACAGAAAGTTGCAGTCCAAAAGTCAAGTACCTAAGAATTGTATCTATAGTAACCTTTCCCAGCTTGATGTTTTCCAAATATGTTATCCTTCAACTTGGATAATTCCTCTGGCTGTACTGGCTGGGAGATTATGACAGTTGAAATCCATTATGTCTGATAGATACCATTTTGGGAAGTGTTTTTATATAGCAAAAGCTTTCTGGAGTACCCCATTTGTGGAAAAGTAGGAACAGGCTTCAGTGTTCAGGCTTCAGTGTTCAGTGTGAACACTCCAGGTAGCATCCAATAATATTAAATGCTGATGTTCTGCTTCAAACTTCTCCCAGCTCTGTTTTTATTTGTTTTGTTTTTGTCGGTAGTTTTCAGGAATAAGCAAATCTACCATTCTCATTATGCATTTTGTATTACTAAATCTTCTCAGTGGAGAGAATGCGGTATGTTCTGGCACTGCTATTTTTAGCCCCACAGTCACAGTATCCTTCATAGCTGGATAATGCCTTTATGAGGGTCAACTAAAATGACACAAAGTATGTTCTTTCTGAGTTTTTCAAATCTCTTCATCAAACAGGATGCTAGAACAAGCAAGGAGACAGAAAAATACATTAAAAAACTTTAAAATAGACAATTCCTACTGCCATTAGAGCTTGAACCTAATTTGAAGACACTTTCTTACCATCGTATTTTCTATCGCCCAGTTCCCCTGTTTTTGAGGATGACACGTATGTCATCCAAAATGTCATCTCACCCTTACTCAACATGAAAGGAGAAAAAATACTTGCATTACCATCCCCATATCGACTCATGTTCAATGCATACATCCATTGTATCCATTGATCACATGCAAAAAAATAATCAATGAGGGAATTTCCTGTGAGGCATTGCCAAACTATAAAGCCCCCTTTCCCTTTGTAATGAATTGGTGCTCCCACCCTGCCAACTCAGTCAAGACCAAATATGATAGCCATTGAAGGGTCTTTTGTCTTTCAGACATAGATAGTTTGGCTTTTTCTAGCATGTATGGATAGTAGTTTCATTCCAGGAATAAGGGCCTTGTGACTTGATTAGGTGCCACATCTGGAGTACAATTTAAGGAGCAGGTAGCAAATCTGATATTGTTTTTGAAAGATGTATTAGTAGAACTGAAGTCCACGAATCAGTAGACAGATTCTGAAGTAGCAAAAAGTTCTGTGCCTCAAGGCAGTCTTTATACACTGAGTAGTTTGTGGTAGAGAGAGTTTATGTTGCCCTGTGTCCAGAGATCCATTTCTAGAAAAAAAGAAAGAAAAATGGGATGATCAAAATCAGCAATCTCTTGTAATGACTGCCTTTTATGCATTTCATAAGAACCTGTTCCAATCTAGGAATCATCTGATTGACTGGAAATCATTCTATTATTTTTCCTATGGCCAGATGGATAGAGGGCTATGTTATTTATATAAAGCTGGGCTTCCCACCTTGGCAGGAGAAGAAGGTGAATTGAATGGGAAAATCACCAGAGGTACTTCTGCCTTGGAAGACGCCTTCTGTGCCCATCCATCAGTCACTCTTCTTGCCAGCTAATATGTAAGTCCAGCTCTGTGACACCTGGTATTGGGGGATGCGTGGATCAAAGAAGAGGCATGTTCATGCATTTTACAAAGCTGTGTATCCATTGCCTGTTGTGAGATTGTTTTGGTTTTTGATATTGGTTCATTAAACTTTTCAGAAGCAGAAGATTTCTCCCTTGGAAGACGTGCAATGTTCTACTGCAGCTTGGCACTGTTACCCTTTCATAAACCCAGCCAGTGATGTTGCTGCACATTGACAGTATTTCAACCCTTGCAGACTCATTTCATAACAGCAAGGAAGAATAAGAGGCTACCCAAACATTCCCTGCCCCTTTGGGTTATGCCTAGACAGCCAGTAGGTTGGACATTTTGATTTGGAATGAATATAAACCATGTTGCTCAGCAGATTTCAACAACTGGTTTGCACTTCATCTTTCAGATAAGAAACAGGTGCAGAATGAGCCTATAAAAACTGCCAAATGTGGCTGGTTTCTCCCTTTCATTCTCTATAATTTTCTTTATGTGCTCCATACCAAAGAAAAAATAGAGTAGAGTTAAGGTGCTATTACATTTCTTTTGGATGATTTCAAACCAGGAGTTACAGCTTAAAAGTACCTGGTAATAAGTTTATCTGTTCCTTTTTACAACTGGACTTATAACAGCCATGTAAGGGAATTACGTATATTACCCATCATTGTCCCTTCTGAGGCATTCTGCTTCCTGAAGCCATCTCCTTGGATACAGTTCTCCACATGTATATAGAAGGATTCATACTTGTTCCCTCTTATATGCTTTTCTGGACTTCCCTGTCTGCAAAGTGCCTCTTTTCCCCCTGAGGCACAGCCAGATACCGTATAGGTAGTCCTTTTACCTATCAATTGGGACTGTTGATTTGGTCATTAAGGGAAGTAGTTACTAAGTGAAACTGCAAATGTACTTAAAATCTGACTTTGGCTTTCCTTTGCTTTATAGTCATGCAATGATTGGTTACAAAGTTACTTTTTCATCAGTGTCGTAACTGTGAACAGTTGCTATACAAGTCAGTCGCTGTAATGGAATGCATGAATAGTCTTGAGGAAAGGGAGAGGAGATGCTGCCTAGAAAACTATCAGACAAGACAGGCAGGAGCCTGCAAAGATTTAACAGTCAAAGTAAGAGAATGGACCTGCCCTAATGGGTCTAGCAGTTAAAAGTGGCAGCCAGGAAGTTTGTGCTTTCAGACTTGAAAGACATGGTTAATGTAGCCTTACAATAAGTAGATATAGTTCATGTAGTTATGTTTCCTCTCTGGTTTACCTGGCATGACCGAAAGTCATTAAACAAGGACTACCTCTATGCACTTTTTCTTGAAGAGGCATAGGAAGTAAATTGCTCTAATCCAGGCTAGTTAGACTGTAACAGAGCAGGCTGAAGCTGGTATGTTTATAGATTGAACTTGACCTACAGTATATGATGGTGGTGATAGTGAGGAGTGAGACCCGTGAGATGTGGGAAATAAGATGTGGTTGAAATGGACCTTATGAAAGCTGAAAGATTTGTGATGGCAAGTCTTCATTTCTTTTCTGAACTGACAAGGGAGGTCAGAGTCTTTGAGTCCAGAATTTCTCAACTGAACCCTTGTCTGATGCTGTGTTTCTATATGTGTGTGTGTGTGTGTGTGTGTGTGTGTGTGTGATAGCCCTAGTTAAATTTTCAGCTATTGAAAAGGCAGCGTGCCGGTTGGGGAATTCTGAGAGTTGCAGTCCATACAACTTAAGTTGCTACGGTTGAGTGTTCTTGTAGGGATGGAACACAAGAAGTTGCTTTATATACCAGGGCAGCCTCTTTGTCCATTTAGTTTCCATTCAAAAATCCCTTAATATCTTAAAGATGTCACTGAGTCTGTAATTCTATCCATTCACTGATACTTCTAAATAAAAACTACAATGCATGGACCCATAACTCTAGCCAGAGGCTTCACTACAGCCGTTTGAGAAATAAATAAGTCCCTTCCCTGAAACATGTTATGTGAGAATGCTGAAAAAATTGACTATCCTTGATCTACACAGATGAGTAATAGTTCACCAATATTTCAAATGGTTTAATCCCATAATTTCCTGGGAATCGCAAGTATTAAACCTAGAACTTTCTATGCAACACCCAAAGATCACACTGTCATTTGGGTTGATTCCTCTCCCCATGATCTTATGGCAGAAAACCATTTTCTGCAGCTATATCTAAGGAAACTCAAAAACAGATGTTTCTGCAGCCTTTCTTTGCTAGACTGTATTGTTGTTAAGTCTTTTTAATAAAATCAGTGTGCATTCTTTATCAAGGGAGGGCAACTTTGAAACCAAATTCAAATGTAAAATCAAATGTTTGCTTCATTTACTTCAAAGTGAGCTAGTTCACCCTCTGCTAAAGTAAGGAACTTCATTATACTCTGAGATAAACATATGTCTTCCCTGCTGAAGGCTATATGCAGACTTTTTAATTGAAGAACTCCAGTTCTTTCTTTCTTTCTTTCTTTGGGGGAAAAAATAAAACCCTGTTTGGATGGTTTCATAAAACCCTTATAACCTGTGACTGGAGGCCCTAATAGATATTCCAAAAAAAGCTTTTGGGCTTCCTCATTCAAATGCATATACACAGACAGAGACACGCATACATAACATTAAATAAAAGCTGTGAAATATTTTGTATCATGTACATTTTGAAGTGCTAAACAAATTGCTTAAAACATCATGTTAAATGCTAAAGCTTGGGTCTTAAAATCTCAGATAGGTAAAAAAAAAAGCAGATTATTCAGATTTATTTCTAAGAAGCTGTAGATATAGGGTGTGGTGTTGCTGCATTTTGCAAATCGTAATCAAGAATCTTTCAGACCCTTGATCCCAAGGCATATCAATATGTGGATTTAGCCATGGTGCAGCCATGCCCAGGCTTCATTCTCAGGCTTTTTACACTTTGTCTAGTCCCCAGCTCATAAGGGAGACAGACATAAGTTATTCTTAATTGCACTAACTGCCAAGTTAATATTTTAATGTCTATCCTGGCAGCCAAGGAATGTAGAGTCTGTTGGGCTTTGTCATTCATACCCTGAAGGGAAGTCTAAGACTGGCAGTGACTGTGGAAACAAACATAACTGTGACATGATAGGTTTGGAGGTTGGGATAGCAAATTACATGCCAATATTGGTTTTGACTGACACAGGAAGGGTAATTAGCACTTAATTGCGGGAAAAGGTCCTAAGACAGAAGTATTTATTTAAGCTGCTCTGAGGTGTAGTATAAGAGTTGCAGTTGAAGTTATCACCTTAATAAAAAGGAATTAGCCATATGAGCAGCCTCTTTGCCTATACTGGCCAGTACTTTCTAGCTTATGCTGCCCAGAAAGAAATACAGGAAGAGGAAATAAATTTCATACATGCCTCCTCCTCCTCGTTTTCTTCCTCCTCCTCCTCCTCCCTATCATTATCAGTCTTTCTTTTTGCTAATCTGCTTTGGCATCTGAGACTTATTTTTTGGCTACAGTTATCTGCCCCATTTAAAGAAGTGCTTAGTAGTTGCAGAGAGAGTTATTTCCTTGTTTATGTGCACTTGGCAGGATTATATCAATCGCCTTTAAAAGTTGACTTCTTTATAAGCAATTTTCTGCTTCATAAAATGTTTATTACTGTTTTTCTCCGTTCTTTTGTTCTATATTTTCTAGCTCCCATCATTGCAGTTGTCTTCTCCTTAGAATTTTCTTTTCCTTATATCATACCCATGAAAAATATTGAGTAAATTCTTTATGTGGAGCAAAAATCCATGCTTTTGAAACTCATGGATATCCCAATGAGAAGTTTTTGCTAACATGACTGTTCCTTTAGAGGAAATTTATGGTGGAAATGTAATGGAACCATGCAAGTCAGAGCACTATGTATGTTGCCCTAATGGACTTTGAAAGTAATCATTGTGGATTGTGATTTAGTGCCCATGAAAAATACAGAGCTGGTACCATTGGTTAAAATTCTACGTACACTACTTTATTTGCGGAATACTTGGAAATTGTTCACTATTTGTACTGTTTTCTACATCCTGTGTTATTCTACAGTTTGTGTGTCTTATACAATTGTGCACTTTTTAAAAATGATTCAGAAGAAGTACTCCAGACATCAAACAAGCATAGCTTCTCTCTGCTATTCGTTTAAGTAAACCAAAGATTATTTTTAAGGCTCCAATGTCACCCACCTTTTTTTTTCAGGCTTCTTAAGGGCCCACAAAAATGTCAGTCCACTTCATTAAATAGCAGAGAGACACTGCATTCACATGAGACCTGAAGCTTTTCTCCCAAATCATTTTTAAAGCATGCATATTTCTAATTAATTTAATTTAATTTAATAATTTGATTTATATACCGCCCTTTTCCATTACAACGGACTCAGGGCGGTTTACAGCCAAACAATAAAATACGAAGATATATAAAATGAAAAAACAAAATTAAAAGCAAATATTAATGGGCTGGCAATATTAAAATTACAAATTCTTAAAAGCAATTTAAAATCTAATTAATTAAAATCGGGAATTGAGGAGGGGGGCAAGGCTAGGCAAGCCCTGCCTGAACAAAACGATGTGTCTTAAGAGCACGGCGGAAAGCACGGAAGTCAGAAATCCTTTGAATATCTGTGGGGAGATCATTCCAGAGGGTGGCGGCTGCCACAGAAAAGGCTCTCCTCCTGGGGGTCGCCAGCCTGCAATGTCTGGCTGAAGGTACCCTGAGGAGGCACTCTCTGTGGGAGTGAACGAATCGGTGGGAGGTATCACTTGGTAGAATGCGGTCCTGCAAGTAACTAAGCCCTATGCCAATGCCCTTGATGTAACATGAATAATTTTCTCCATAGGTTTGTAGAAAACTCATATCTACTTTTTTTAAAAAAATGTCACCATAGCAGAGTTATATAATTGCAGGTTTTATATTAGTCAAATTTCAGAGACCTGCGTTATTGTAAATCTGAACAAACAGCTTGTTTGTGTGGATCTTAAAACATGAGATGCCCTCATGCCCTTATGTGGAAGAACTCAGGACCCAGTGAAACTGAATAGGGTAAACCAACTTCAGGTGAGTATCAGCAGGGTGAGGTGCACAGAAACCCGCTGGTTCCAGGGTACTTCCATGGACAGTGGTACCTCAGTCCTTGTCCTGAATTGGTTCTGGGAGACGCAATGAATACCAAAAATGATGCATACAAACAATTTTTTCCCCTAAGGAATAATATATTGAGTCACAAGGCAGTCAATACCAATACGTTTTAGTTTGTGCATTGAGCACCAAACAGACGATGACAATCAGACCTACTTTTCATGTCAAAATACATTGAGTACCAAATTTGATGAGTTTCAAAGCAGTTGAGTACCAAGGCACCACTGTATTACCCTATATGTGATTACAATTGTCAAAAAGGTCCAGTGTACAATCAGGAGTTCTCCTAGACCTCTGACTCATGGAATAGCAAGTGAAAGACCAGGATAGCTTTTGGCATTTTGCCAGCTTAGATGAAGCTATGAATTGTACCCATACCTAAATCAGGAGATGCTGAACACATAACTTGGGCCTTTCTCATTTTTTTTATTTAGACTACTACAATTCATTCTCATGAGGCTGACTCAGAAGTTGCAACTGCACAGAACGTGTGCGGAATAATCTCATAAGCCAAGTGATGGTAACTAGTTTAGCAGAATAACACTGATTCTGCAAGAGCTGCATTGGTTACTATGCAGAATTCAAAAAGTGGATTTAGACTCATAAAACTGTATATATCTGACTTCTGATGTATCTTGGAGACATTTACCACAGGTGGAATCTGCCTATTTCCTGTGAATATGTAGGGAAGGAATGCAGTCAGTAGCACTATTCTTACTATTTCACAGATGGATGCACCATTGGTTTTAAATGGAAAGCCAACTGGGCCTTCAACCAAAATCCTTTTGTTTTATGATATTACTACTGGCATTGTCCATAAGAAAGATAAGCAGTATCTCTTTTCTCAGTCTGCTCTACATTACATTGTAGCCTGTACTTCATAATCTTTGGTCCTGACCCTACTGTCCCCATCTTTCCAGATACTAAAGGCAGAAACCTCTGTCTCTCAATGTATGCAACTCCTCAGAATTTACCTTTGTACCTTTAAGATGCTATTTTAGTTCAGCCAACAGGGCTCCTGTACACAGTTAAGATTCAACAGATATTTTCAGATAATTTTCTGTTTGTTTGTACCGACTCATCTGTTAAATGTTTAGTTTCTGTAAGAATTTAAAATTATAATGGTTTATTATTTTAATAGTATTGTAATAAGTAATGTATAAACTATATAAAAAAACATGTAAGTTTTATATAGCACAGAGAATATACAGTATATACTAATTTATATGTACAAATAACATCGGTACAGATGATATCTATCATTTTATTTCCAGCACCGTATTATTGAAGTCTGTCTTTGTGTTCCAAGCATGTCAAGAAGGGCAAAGGCAGCTTAGCACCCCATTTCATTTTTTATTCTCACTTAATTACAGAGCCCACTTATCAGCAGAGAACAGAGAGATTGTCTCTTTAACCTTCCACTTGCCCTTGTGGAACATTTACCTAAAAAAAATGATGCTAGAAAATAAAACCAAATGCTCTAATTTGCAATCATCTTTTCATTTCAAACCCAGTTTTCATTACAGCACAGAAAGTGCGCTAAAGCTGTGTTTATAACTCCCGTTTAGATAACAACTCACATTCTCTTTTGGCTGGCAAGTGTGTAGAATTGATATTTTTCTCCCCTTCCGTTTAATAGGTTTGTGTGTTCAGCAGTGATCTTCATCAGCTGAGACCCTTTATTGTGTTTGATATAATGTCAGCTTTCATTATGCCATAAGGACATGCAGCAAATTCCTGTGGTAAAGCACCAACCTTGCTGTAGAGTCATTCTGAGTAAAAGTAAAATGAGAAAACCGTTCAGGAGAAAATGCACAAACCTTGGCAGCCACTTTTTTAAAAAATGAAATTTATCAAGGGGGATAGGTACTTCCCCTCTGTTTGAGATAAATAAGATTTTTAAAAAATGTTCCAGGCATGTTGTTAAGATTGGAGAGGCATGAGAATAGACAATTCTGTCTTTTTTTTAAAAAAAATGCCAGTGCTTTAATTTAAGTGTGTGTAGTTCGGTTATTTGAAAACTCAGAGCAATAAGGATGCATGAATGTTCATATGCATATTCATGTATACTTCTGAAGTTTTTTTTACTCAAATGCATTTTGTATATATTCTCTGAGCATAAAATCAGAACTACAAATGTGCCAAGTCAAAGGGATTCGGATCAAGCACAAGTCTTTTCTGGCAGTTCACATTCACTAGTAAGGAAATCTGCCAGCAAGCAGATATACGCGCCACAAGTAAACCCAAAAACCGAGGAGAAGCAGGGGAGGTGTTGAATTCAGACTCGACACAGATTAGAAAGATGCTTACGAAGTTTGCACAAACTATGTTAAGCTGACCTAACTAATCCTCAACACAATGAATCCAGTAGAAAATTAGAAACCTTTTGAAGATTAAAAGCGTTTGGATTCAGCACTCATTTATTCAACCTTATGTCTGCCTTTTGGGGTGTCAGCAAGAGAGGTGAACCCTTTCAGAACATGTTGCAAAATTCTGAAAAGTGTGGTTTTTCTTTTGTATGTCATGCTTTGATTATTCTATGTATTTGGGAGATCCAACGTTAACATTTTCCAGGATTGGGAAAGATCTGACCTGCAGGCTTAATCCAATCGATCAAACCTCTGCCCAGCCGTCATGCCTTCAAGTGAAGCCCAAACATTTTCTATGAACCGCTCTTCTCCTAAGGTCTGTCATCTCCTCGGGAAGTGTATCAGAGTAGAATTTCTTGAGATTTCCTTTGTCACTCATCTTTCAAGGAACAGATTCTTGTTGTTTGGCATTTTGCCTTACTTGTACCTTTCTGAAAGGAGAAGTGAGTACTGGTGACTGAAGTGTGAACTACCTGAAGTTTTGCGTGGTCCGCAAGCAAAGAAGCTCATTGAGGTTAGTTTTATGCCAAGTATTTTGTAGAACCAGACCTCGCTTCAGATGCCCCATGTTATACCCGTTCTTCTCGTCACTTTATTTTATTTACTTTGCAGTTCCTGGGCATTACCAAATCAATTATAGTCTTTGCCTTCTTAAAATCGATATTTCACTTCTTGGGAAAGTATTGGTTCACAATGATAAATTATCAGAATGGATAGAACCCAGGGTTCCCCAAACTTCACGCTGAATCAGTCCATTAAAATGAAAATGAGTCTGTGCAAATCCCTCCCGTTATGAAAGCTGAGTTAAGAGCCAACAGACAACCATGGATGGAGGGATGGTTTCAAGAGAAGTCTAGATCCGTGGATTTACCCACCTCTCAATATTTACTGCAGGCTTGCCCATACAAAGCAGAAGTAAGTTTTACCAGCATTCTCTTTTGCTTGCCTATCACTTATATAAAAGAAAAACAGTTACCTTCTTTTGAGTTGTTTGTGACTACCCCCAAGTTTGAGAAATCTTGGTATAATCAGGTCTAGTTGCTGCTGCCCGCAAAAGTTGTAGATTGGATTGTAGAGTGCAGATTTCCAGCTTCACTCCTTAATGCAGCGAACCCACTCAAATTAGGAGTGACTGTAAAGGAAGCTCTATAGGCAGCACTGGCAAGATGCTTCCTATAAATGTACTGTAGATAACTGTACAGATTTCATTTTGGGAAATCTTAAGCTGATGGGAGAAAAAGAGATACTCAAAAAAATTGTCAGATCAATTAATACGTAATGGAAGAAAAAAAGGCTACTGAAAGGTCACTTAAATATTTATCCAGCTCCATCAGAGAGGCAGAAAGAGAAAATTGCTTTCTTAAAAAAGAGATGACACAAGAGATTGTGCCAGTTTTTTTCCCAACTATGCAAAGCAATATATTTTGCATTTCATGTTAAACAGAGTAGAAGGAAAATAGAATGCCTGATTCAAGTCTCAGTTCTCCATTAGTGCAAAACTTCGTGACAGAAAGTCAGAAAACAGAAGTGTGTGTGTAAATGTATCATCTTCCACTAGGAACAAATATATATTACATGCTATTGGATGCCTGATATAATGTATGTCCATACCTTATATAATATAATTCAATTCTTAACTTCCACCCAGAGATCCACCATGATGCATTGGGATGAGGAGAATCGAGATAATCAATATATATACAATGATCCCTACAGCTTTCCAACAGCAGAATACCTCATCAGCTGATCTTCCAAAAGAAAGAATCTAAAATAAACTCTGGATGTCACATCTCTTTTGCACCACAGTTAAGGGCAAAACTAAGCTTGCTTGAAGTGGTTAACATAATTTCTAAGGAAAATAACTGTTGGTGATTGAAAGCACAGACTATCACGAGAAAGCCATTTTAAGTTAAATCAAAGATCCACACAACCATTTATAAATTTGCAGAACAAATCTGTGAAATGGATCTTGTGAACTATAGCACATGAAACAGAGTATTAGATGGAACTGATACATTTATAGCAAGAAAATACAGATAACGGTAAATTAATTCAGGATACATATTTGAAGAAAAAGCATGATAGTTTACAGAGCTCAGCAGCAAATCTACACCATATCATAAAACTCCCAAAGAGATAATGAACCAAAGTCATTTAATTGTTAGAAAATAAGGTTATATAAAATTGAACCCAGTGATGGGAATGAGAATGAATCTATTAAAGAGCTAATTTTGAAATGAAGGACTTTGTGAACTAAAGGGAGAATCTTTAGCTGATTGAGGATACTGTGCGCCAAATGACCTTCAACTGGTAATGTTTCAAAGTTTTTGAACAATGGGCCTACCTTGTTCCATGCTTTGGAACTCACGGTACAAATAATTACAGAAGCAGGAATGCTTGTGAAATCTTTGTAGAAATGGAAGCAGTTACTTGAAACATTTCATCCATGTGAAGTGTGGACATTTGAAAATGAACATAGGTTTCCTAGAGTTAGGTGAAACTTCACGACAACAATATAAAATAAGCAGCTTCTGAAAATGATCCATGGAGGTATTTTAAATGTTTCTCTAGCAGACATTCTGCTATCTGTCTCAAAATCACAAGGAAAAGAGGCAAGGGATCCGGAACATGTAAAGTCTAATTTGGGATCAAAAAGTTAACTTATTTAAGAGCTATTAAGAGCTAGGAACCTAAAAAGAAAAAAAAATCGTGCATATTGAAGGCCAGCAATATTTTATCCTGCTTTAATTGAACTTGCATGTTTCATGTTATATTGTTTGTTGGTTTGTTTAGTTATTCAGTTATTTATTAAATTTATGTGCTGCCCCTCTTGTCAGAGACAACTTTGGGCAGCTTACATACTTCAAAACAGTCACACTTCAAAACAGAACTTTGGGGTTCAATTGTGATCATAAGTTGAAGACTACCTGTACTGTGTCTAAGATGGCTTTCCCCAGCCTGATTCTCCAGATACCTTGAAGTAAAACTCCTGAAATTCCTGAATAGCCTAATGAGGAGGATACAGTTGGCTACGAATAGCAGAATGTTGGCTAAAATATATATTGATACCGTTATACAGCTGAGATTTTCGTATTTCCTCTTTTGAAAACTATGGATAGCAGGTGCCCTCCCTTTTTCTTCCACAGGATGGTTGTAAATTACACTGATTAAATTAAACTGCTTATGCACTCAGATTTGAATATTGAAGAGTATCAGAATGAAGGTAATTAAGATATTGTGTATGAGAGAAGCATCTCTTGGCATTTGAGCAAAGTTGGAGCAGCCCTCATCTCCAAAAGACCTTCTGGTTTCCACACTTCACTGAAATGAATCAGTTACTTTTTCATGGAAATGCTCCATGTCACTTTAACCTGGGACCGGTTGCCTGCCTGCCTGCCTGCCTGCCCCTTCCTCTCTCTCTTCCACACCCGCTTCTGCTTTTTTATTTGTAAAGCTTTTAATGCCCAAGGCAATGAGAGAGTTACAGCTGTGCAAATAATAGCTGCACTCTTTGCCCACGCAGTATTTCACTATCCAATACATAATTTTACAAAGCATTGTGCGGAGGAAAATGTGCTACTATAAGCTAAATTGTACCCTGCACTTTATTTAGTCCTCAGGGAAGCATAACAATTAGGCGAACACATCCATATTTACCTCTTTCATGATCAATTTGAGTAACAGTAATCAAGGGCTTCTAGTCTTTAATGGCATCTCAAAGGCCAGCCGGGAGGTTGCTAGCCTAATCTTCTAGAGAGACTTTTTCATATGGGGGACACAACCAAATATTTTGAGCCCTGGTCCCCTTCACCTGACTGACATACTTCACTTTAAAGTATGTTGGAGAGTGTGGTGCCGAACTAGTTGTGCAGGGTTGCAGGTAGTAAAGACAATTTAGTAATTATCTTGATTCCAAGTCATGTCAAGAAATGAGGGTTCCTTGGTGCTCTCTGAATTTGGTTGTTTTTCAGACATTTCATTACCTTGACGCTGATGTTGCCATTACCTAGTTTGGGTAAAGAAGTGTCTGCAATTAAACAACCAGGCTCCAAGGACCTCACATTTCAACCCCAAGGCACAACTACTATCTTTTATCCAAGGAAACCATTAGAAATTGTGATGCTGCAATTTTAAAAAAATGTGCATTTCTGAATTTAATGGCTTTTGCCGCCAAATGTGCTAAGACATTCAGGTTCTTGTGGGGCAAGACTTGTTAATTCTTCTGAATGGGGTTCAGTCTCTTTTACAGTGTTCTGCACTGAGTCGCCAGTGGAAAAAAAGCAAGATTGCTTATCTTTTTTTTCTTCATTGATTTCAGTGGAGCAAGGCTGCTATCCAGGTCTTACTTATGGGAACCTGAAATTGGGACTCACTGTGAACTCTATAAGGTTTGCCGCTGAATAGATATATATTGGCTGTTAGGCTTCTTTGGACAGTCTCATGTAACTTTAGCTCAGTTAGTTGTTGTAAATACATAAAAATCAATATTTGCTAAAGCTCAGAACACATGAAACAAAAACAAAGAGTTGGAAGCATTAGAAGTGTTCTGGAGGAAATATGATAGATTTCAGATATAAATGCCTCCGGGGTTTTCTTAAAAAGAAAATGTACTATCTCAGAGAGACTGAAATTTAGGTAATTTATACTCGTTTTTACATTATATATCAAGGCTTTTTTTAGTAGCTCCTTAGAACCTGCAATGAGTTTTTTAAAATCACTTTCTCTAATCTGGGCCCTTCGGACAGATTTGTACTAGAACAATCATCATCATTCTGATTGAGAGTCATATTAGCTGAGACAAAGGAAAGTTATAATCCAAAGCATTTGGAAAAATCCATGTTAAAAAAATGTTTTAACAGGTCTTAATTCATCCTTTCACTATACTTCGGGAATGAGCATTAAATAATAGTTTCCTTTTGCAGCAGACTAGAGGTTAAACTACCTTTATGCTTATAGACCTATGTTGGCCTTATAATGAATTTTTACACTTATCTGCTAATAGATATTGTACTACTGTCTTTTCTCATTGCAATGCATTTTTTCTACTAATCTGTAATTATATCAAAAAATTAGTATAGTTCCCTCAATAGAGCAACAATTCTCAGAGGACTCATTGGGTTTCAGAAGGGCTATGATTTATAAGAAGGTGGGCGATTTTGGTGGAAGGATAGACATTTTCCAAGGAAGCAGAGGTAAATAAAATCGCTGTTTGTTTGTGAAGCTTCAGGCAACAAGTTTGCCTTTAGATGGATTGTAATTTCTGCACTATGTTGCTTTTTAAATATTTCTTAGACACACGTTCAAACATTTTCATGCACACTAAAAGCATAGATCTGTAAATAAAACTTCTATAATTCAGTTCATTATCAGATTGCTTGACTTTTTTTATATAAGAATTATAAAAGAATTCTTCTTTTATTGGAAGAATTGTGAGGAAACCTAGTAACGGTGCATTTCTAAATAGTTTCCTAGCTTAACTTAATATGAAATTCGAAGAGAAATTTACAAGTTCCTATTCAGAAAAACGTTTTCCAATAATATGGTTATGTGCTTCCATAAAAAGCCAGGACAATAAATTTAGATACTTAAGCAAGCCTATTAGTTTTCGGGGCTGGGGTGGCGAGAGAGGAGACTTAGAAAATTTCTGGTCCAGACATTTGATTAGGTCCACCAAGTTGCTTATTGGCTCTGTGGTCACAAGTGGAGCCCATGTAATTCTAAGAAGTCCTCCTTCAAATTGAATGCCAGAAGTAGCCCCTTTTCACCTGCCTTGTACCTCCTAAAATTGTGGAATGGCAAATATTAGCAAGAACTGAGAACTCCTTTTATACTGCCTGTATGGCAGTGCTGCATGGCTGTTCCTCGTTCGTACCATTCCTCAAATGGGTCTTAATTTGACCCAGACATGAAAATCCCCATATCATGCAATTGATGGAAGATATGGTGATGACAGTAGTACACAATCAATAGTTCACTGAATATTTTCCATTCTTCCAATAGATCAAGCACTTGGTTCACTGTGAAAATAATTTCTACCTCTCTCCCAGACTTTGGAAATAGCTTCAGTTCTGCTTCAAATCCATCCATATCACTAATGATGATACTCTGGGGTATCTGATTTTTTTTCCTAGCAGCTATTTATCAGTGATTAGCCTGACAGGTCCAGCTGCCTGATTAGGCTGGTCCATTTGCCCTCTGGCCCATCTGCTTCTTTTATATAGTAGATGAAAATTGTTCTTGCCTCTCTTGCCGTAAACAGTCCACATAAAAAATAGCCACATGGAATATTCTGACATGCAAAGGCAGAAGCTGCCTAACATGGCCTGAACCAAGGTGGTATCTTGCAGTCCATACAACATGAGCATCAACAATACCATGCACATATGTTACAAAATGCTCAGTGAGAACCTGCTTTTGATAAAAGTATGATGATGATGGCAAGAACGCCCAGTAGAATTCATAGAAATACATTTCCTGTTCTACTACTATTATAATATCTTGCAGACAGTCTGAATTTCTCTGAAACAAAAAAAGTCATGCTACTGTAGACTAAGTCTTCTGGCCCTATCTAAAACTTGGAACATTTCTATAAATTATCCCCTAGTTTATCGATGCTACAAACTTAAATGAAGCGGAAAACTTTATTTTCAAGTCATTGTGCAGTTTTGCAATGTATTTCTGCTGGGTAGAGTTGATAGCTTTGCAATTGGGGAGGGGAGGGGTATAAAATAAATTCATTTCTGTAAATTTTAGTGGAATTTTCTTCTGAACTAATCATAAAATAATGAGATCATAGACTTAGAAGGGATCTCAGAGGTCATCTAGTTCAATCCACTATTCCATGTCTTATTAGAATATCTCTGAGAGATTATCATGCAGATTCTGTTTGACGACCTCTGGTAGCATCAGATCTTGGAGTTTACCAAGGAATTAATATGGAACAAACTGGAATCACATCACAGTCTGACTTCTGCAAGTAATCCGATATCGCTTTAAGTTCTAGAAACACTTCACTAAAAGTGGCAGAGAAAACACAAGGTAAATGTCTATTTGGTTTACAAAACGACCATCCCTCCATACTTATTGTAGAATTCAATCCACTGCTGATTGTGTTCAAAAGCAATAAAATTACTGAGAGAGTTGAGCCATGATATAATCTGACATAACCTATTGAGTCTCTGACAGTTTCTTCAATTCAGTAATTCCACTCTGATTTTCTTTGTGCTATTCAATGAAGAGTGAAAACACAGGGGAACGTGCTACAAACCTGTATGGTTGTAGAAGAAGAGTAAGGAAATTTGCAAGATCTCTGTTTTGACAGGCATCAACAGTTGTCATAACAATGAACACAGGTAGCTTTTGGTACCTCTTTCAGAAATTGTGTTTGCAGACTGTTTAGTGCTTCAGTCATATCTGGCACCATCATAGGTTTTGGGTATGCAGATTTTTATATCCTTGCCACAGCATGCCAAGCTGTTGTTTATTTAACTCATTAGTGAAGTAGAATCCAGTGAATCAAATGTATGAAAATATATTGCCTCTGTAAGAGTAGTCACAGAAATTATTCCTACATATGTGTGTCCTTTGTTTCATTAGTGTATATGCACAAATGCACACACATAATTCTTTGTGTTTTTTTTAGAAAATTGAATTTTTTTTATCATAGTACATAATATAATACTTAAAGATTCACCTTGAATTGATTTATATATACACACACACGCATAACCATAATGATAATAATTATATATAATTAATTATTATATATAATTATATATATGGCCCCTACCTAATTAAAAAAGTATGGAGGTTTTTAAAAACAAAAACATGGCTGCATTGTGTGTTCATATGTGTCCCCCATTGTGGCCAATCTCTACATGGAAGAAGTAGAACCCAAAGCATTAAATTCTTTCACAGGAATTCCACCCACTCACTGGTATAGGTATGTGGATGATACCCGAGTCAAAATCAAAACATTGGAAATGGAAGCCTTCACCAAACACATCAATTCTGTTGACTGCAGCATTAGGTTCATGTGGGAAGAAGTTAAGAAAAACAGTCTGGGCTTCCTTGGACTGTGCAGTACAAGGAAGACAGAAGCCTCAACACTGAAGTATACAGGAAATCTACACAGAGAGATCAGTATTTACTTTTTAATTCTCACCGCACTGAAACACAAACAGGGAGTGCACGCCACATCACAAGACTGAAGGTTTGCCCACCAGCAAAGAGGGAAAAGACAAAAAGCAAAAACATATTAAGGAAGCCCTCAGAACCTGTGGCTATCCTAACTGGGCCTTTATCAAATCCCCAAAAAGGTCCAGTAGGAGCATCCTCACAATAGACAGAAAAGAAAATAGCAAACAGAGCAACATTGCAGGAATATCAGAAAAACTCAGGAGAATTTTCAACAAATACTACATATGTGCACACTTTAAACCCAGGAATACACTAAGGCAGAAGCTTGTCCACCCCAAGAACATAACACTCAGACACAAGCAATGCAATGCTGTATATGCAGTGCAGCGGACCGAGACAAGCAGATCTATATATTGGGAAAACTGTCCAACCACTTCACATATTCATGGTACAATACAGGAGAATAAACTCATCAGGACAAGATTCAGCAGACCCTCTGCATCTGAAAGACAAAAATCATTCCTTTGAAGACAGCAAGGCTCATATTCTGGACAGAGAGGACCACTGGTTTGAAAGAGGAGACAAAGAGGTTGTCTCTATTAAAACTGAACAGCCGTTCATAAACAGAAAGAGAGGGATAAGACATCACCTATCTCATGCATCCCGGGCTTACAATGCAGTCCTCTCATCAATCCCAAGAAGGTTTCACATCCATTTAAACTCTGATTCAAATGCCTCTGAGGACACAGATAAACCCCCAAGGGGTCTCAACTACGGTAGTCTCAGAGAGCTAACGACCAGATGACTACAATCCTTCAATTCCCCACCAGTCAGTTAGAACTGAAGAAGCTTCTTGGATGAGAAGCAAAACAGTTTCAAAGGGGAAAAAAACCAAGAATGTACAGTTGCCTTTTAAAAAGAAAAAGGAAAAAAGCAGGCTAGACTGCAAATACATCATGATTTGCAAGATTTTATTGATGGAAAATATTTTAACACTGCATGCGAAGAACTTTTTCACTTTTATCTGTAGGATTATTTGGCCTACGTAGTTTAGTTATATAAATAGGAACCCATACCTTGACTCCCATATTATTTCCCTCATTCCTTGCATTGTCATAATATCACATTTATTCAAACAACATAATGACAGCAGAAGGTCTTTGAGGTATTTGTTTTAACTAGATATATGATATATGAAATTCTAGCTCATATAAAGCTCAATTTTTGATTAGATGGCATGATAGGGCAGGAATGGGGTTCAATACTGACCTTTCATGTAACCTTGTCCTGACCTAGGATTATGCAATAGGGCTGAGAGCCAGGCAGCTTAAGGCATAAGGCTTCAGTCAAGTTCTCACCAGAGAAGAACCCATGTTCCTTTCTTCCTTCTTAACTACAAGACAAGGGGAATCAGCCTCACAGTCAAAGTCTTACACAGGCAAGGCCATAACCTCAGAGGGATTATACTCGAGATTTAGGTTAAATTCATAAAGAAGAGCCTGTGAAAAATGCTTGAGTCTGACACTTTCACTTCAGTCAAGTGGTCTAGCAAGGCAACAATAGAGTGAGCTATATGTCTGGCTCACTGTCATCCACCCGTTGGTATTGCCATAGCTTCCCATCTCCTGGTACAACCAAAATTAAGCTGCACAACTTCTTCTAAATTGTAATAAAAGTGCAGAGAAAATGAGGGGGATTATCTCTTTGAGTCTGAGTTTTGATGTAGCCACCAGCGTTATAAAACCTTTAAAAGGTTTTTTAAAAAGAAAATTAAAGCTATCTTTGCAATACATAACCCTAATTAAATCTTCAAAAAGTCACTAACAGCCGTGTCACTTCAGTGAGTAGAATCCACTGGAAATTCTGAGGCAGACCCAAATCAATACAGCACTGAAAGAATTAGTAGTATCATCAATATCACTTTCTTCCTTAGCTGGATGACCCTTGCGGTGTTTAAAAAGCTCCCTGAGAAGTGATATTGACTCAACCAAGAAGATTATTGAGTTTGACTTGTCTCAGGGAAGAGCAGATGAAAGAGACCATGACTCTGAATCTCAGGCAGAAAAGAGATAGTAGTTTTCAAATATATATATAAAATGTTAAAAAGCTTTGCCATGGACATCTGAGGCAAATATATATGTATTACAGGAATTCTATGCTTTCTCTTCAAGAAATTATGAATTGTAATCATTGAGAATGATGGAAGAAATGGCAAGGTCATAGAAGACGGGAGGAGAATAAATGGGAGGGAGGGAGGGAGGGAGAGAGG
>JANHFO010004681.1:616759-627362 GCA_032468095.1 Pareas carinatus | reverse complement strand
TTTTAAAGGGTTTTACTAAATGTTATGTTTGTGTTTTATTATGGCTGTACACCGCCCTGAGTCCTTCGGGAGAAGGGTGGTATATAAATTATATTAAATAAATAAAATAAATAAATAAAATGTATCATTTTTAAGAGTCTGATTCTTTTAAACCATTCCAGTTCTGCTTTCTAATGAAACAAAAAATAGTTTGTGATTGGTTCATTTTATTGCATTCTATGATCTCTTTAGTTGGTACAAATGCTCAATTTTTTCTGCAGTCAGAAAGATTTTCTTTCTGTTTTTCCTAGTTGTTTCTGTCTACCTGGAGAAAAAGATATAACTTGAGAAGGAAAGGTGAAGGAAAATCAAGTTGGTCTTTTCATTCAAATAAAAACCTTGTAAATCTTGAGTTTCTACCCCAAGTTGTCAGTTCTTTATTGTCGCTATTTTTATTTTGCATGTCATTATATAATTTGGGTATTGGTTTTTGTCTTACATATGTGGCAACTACTGAAACTGAACTTTGAAATGAAAAACTAGTAGAGGAAGAAAGGGGCTTAATCTTTTTCATTTCTTTTCTGTTGACCCTACCTTGCCCTTGAAAGAAAGTTATGAAGATAGGAATAAAATAGGGCTATGCTCCCTAAAGGAATAAAAGATATTGTTTGGGGGCTTATATCCAACAAGAAAGCACTGGGGAAAAACATTTTAAAGGCTCTTTATCCAATATCAGCCTCCATACTTCACCCTTATCCAATCATATAAATGCCCATTTTGTTACATTTAAAAAGCTGTTGCAGGCTTATGCGTGTTTACTGGAAAATCTCAGTAAACTGTAATTTGTTATAACTGAACAGTGAAGATATGATGTAAATGAAGTAACTTTGCCTCCGTATTTACAGTATAGTAGGTGTGGATGAAGAGCAGCAGTGCAAAAAAAGAGGAAGAGAAATTGCTAGGAAATTGAGCAAATGGGTGTTACTATATGGTTTTTCCCCTTCATTTCATTTCTTATAAAGGAGTTTAAAATGCAAAGCACATGGACCGTGATTGATGCATTAGAGACTTGGGGTGTATGAAGCAATGCAAATGGATGGGTTTCCATGCAAGCATCAGGAGCTTATAAACTACACTGCTGAGGATAGGAGCCAATTGAACTACCAATGCCTGTTTTTACAGATGGAGTTCATAAATGGGATCAACCCCACGACCCAGATAGGCACCTTAGAATTACAAGTTAGTGTTGTCATAAAAATGTAATCATTTTTATTTGTTTTTATTTATCAAATTTCTATACTACTCATCTCACATAAGTGACCTTGGTGGTTTACAAGCAATATAATATTTATACCAGGCCGGTGAGAAATATACACACACGCACACATGATAAGGCTGCATACTGTCACACTGGTTATTCAACTTATATGCAGAGCAGATCCTGGGCTGGAAGAATCACAAACAGGAATTAAGATGACTATCAACAACCTCAGATATGCAGATGATACGCCCCTAATGGCACAAAGTGAAGAGGAACTAAAGAGTCTCTTAGAGTGAAAGAGGAGAATACAAAACTTGGATTGAAGCTGAACATTAAAAAAAACTAAAATCATGCCACCCTGCCCCATCCCTCCTTGGCAAATAGAAGGGGAAGAAATAGAAGCAGTGGCAGGCTTCATTTTCTTGGGCTCCAAAATTACTGCAGACAGCAACTGTAGCCAGGAAATTAAAAGACCCCTGCCTCTCAGGAAGAAAGCTATGGCAAATCTAGATTGCATATCAAAAAGCAAACATCACTTTGTCAACAAAGATCTGTATAGTAAAAGCCATGGTTTCCCCAGTTGCAATGTATGACTGTGAGAGTTGGACTATAAAGAAGGCTGAATGTCAAAGAATCAATGCCTTTGAGTCGTAGTGCTGGAGAAGGCTCTTGAGAGTCTCTTGGACAGCAAGGCGATCAAAGAATCAGTCCTGGAAGAAATCTACCCTGACTGTTAATTAGAAGGACAAATGTTGAAGTTGATACTCAGATATTTTGGCCGCCTAATGAGAAGAGAGGATTCAGTAGAAAAGGCTGTGATGCTGGGAATGTTGGGAGCCCAAAGAGAAGGGGGCGGCAGAGAATCAGGTGGCTGGATGGTGTCAGTGATGCAACAGGAATGAGTACATACATACATACATACATACATATAATTTATTATTACCTGATGTGCCTGGATACTGTGTGTGTGTGTGTACATGCATGCACATGTGAACATATGTACATTTATGCATGTCTGCATGTATATGTATACACATAAAGACTTTCCCAATAAGTCATAGCATTTGGCTATGCTGCTAATGAAATCTGATGTGCAGACACACTAGGCAGAATATAAATAGTTCATGTCTTGGGGACCATGCGAGTTACAGTCAGTCTAGCAAGCTACAGAAGAGACATAAACAGCTCCAGGCCTATTAATGAAGATCAAAGCATATTTTAGAAGGAAAAGGAAAGGTTCATGAAGGGCCCGCGCTTTGCTGGAGAGTGACTTGAAGCAGCCTGACTCAGTCAGCAAATTCCCAAGCGTGTAGGCATCAAGGAAAGAACAAAGGGAGGAGCAAAAGAAGGAAGGAAAGAAGGATAAGTAAAGTGTTCAAAGGCATTGCTAATGAAAAGCAGATGGATATTGCAGTCCTAGGCATAACTAGGAAAAGGTCAGTCAGTTCTTTGGTTTCACATTCCAGGAAAAAACTGATTAAGCAACTCACTCAGACCTCACCTTAATGAATTTGTTCATAAATGAGGGAGAAAGGTATGCATATTCATTTTCCATGGTTCTGTGACTTAATCCAGTGTTTCCTGCATTAAACCTGTTTAATGAAAGGGGAATCTTGTTTTCCTGGTCATGTGCTGCTTGACATTTGGGGGTGGCTTCTTTAATCACAGCAATATGCCCCATTTTACTCCGGGGAGGGAGTTGATAAAGTTGTGGTTCAGACTACTTTCAGCTATACAGGAAACTTCAGCATTTTCCAAAATGTGGCAACCACTTCATTTCTTTTGAGCAGTAAGAAGATCACATTGCTTGAGTTTATGATCAAAATGTTGTCCTCACTAGAGAAGAAAATATGGTAAGGAGAAAAGGATGCTATTTACTAATTTGTAGTATGCTGGAGTACTACTAGTTTTTATCCAACTAGAAAAAAAAGCAACAGACATTTTTTACTCCCTCAACTTTCTTAAGTACTTTGACGCTAACCTACAACTGCCTTTGCTGCTATCAGCCACAGTTCAGGAAATCTGAAATTGACATATGGCTAAAAGTACTTCCACCAACTAACCAAGAGGAAAGCTCAGAAAATGCCTTTTGATTAGCATCCTATCCTATGAGCTGCTGGAGGTCATGGAGAAATAAAAAAAATCTTCCTTTGCCACTCTTTTAAAAAAAGATTTTAAAAAAATGCTGTTCCCCAAGTGTTAATATGATGGAAAGCCATGGATTGCTTATGGGCTGATGATGGGGGACGAAATGAACAATTATTCAACCAGCTTAACACTATCCTCTTGTTACATCTAAAAGCATGATCACCATATCACCATATTGGCTGTTTTACAGTTAAATGCATTTCTATAACCATAGTTTGTCACAGTGGCTGGGGTGTGGGAAGAGTACAGAAACATCCTAAGCATCAGAGATAGATACCAGAATATCCACTTCTTTTAAATGTTTGGTTGATTCAGACTGTTTTGTGTGTTTGCACATTCTTCTCTGTCCTGTGTGTCAGTGAACTGTGTTGGTATGCCACAGGTAATAGTATGTTGATTTGCAAGATAATCTCTAGATTACAAATTCTAGAACAGAGTGAACATGAGTGAAGCTTTGATTGTCTTTGTAGCATATAGACCAAGATGTGTCAGAACTGTTCATTATTGTTAGTAGGAAAATAGTGCACATTGCATGGATATGATTAAGATTGATTATTTAGTCCATACCTTCTGTATCTTAATAAAAAAACAGTGGAATCTTCAATTAACTAAAGCCATAATGAGCATCAAAGATCAGTATCTGTTGCCTCCCTGGTAAGACTTATGACATGGGGAGGAATGAGGCTTCATCTAAGTGGAATAAATCTTAAATAGCATGAATTAACCAATCAAATAAAAGGAAAAATCGGGACATTTTTCTATGTGAAATCAAAAGAAAGGGGAAGCTTACAATAATTCTGAATGAAAATGGTCTTGTGTATAGCGAGTTGATTAACGCATGCACAGAAATGATAGTGTAGATTTAATTATGAAAGGGCAAAAATGTATTTCAGAAAGTATAAATTTGTATCATCAAGGTTCTTACAGGTATATATGAAAATAGGAGTTCATAAGATGGTGATACTGCAAGCTACACTTCAGAAAATACTGATAATAAAAGAAATAGACATGACTTCTCAGGAAAATTGTGCCATAATCTGAATGAATGTGATTCAAGAGAAAAAAATTATTCTAATAAGGGACATAGCTGAATAGATGAAACTCAAAACGAGGGTAAAAGACACTGGACTAGAAGCATGGAAGCCTGAGTTTTAATCCTGCCTTAGGCACAAAGCTAGCTGGGGGATTTGGGCCAGACAGCCTCACTTAGTTCTAGGAAAAAGACAGTGGACACCATACAGAAAATGTTGCCAAGAAAACTGTAGGGACGTGTCCATGAAGTTATTAGAAGTCAACACTGACCCATGGGCACAATAAATAAAATAAATATTCCCTACAGGGTGGCTTTCATCAACAGCATTTCTGAGTTTTTGGACTGAAGCACATTCTTAGAATGAGCTACACAAACTACCTTCTCTGGAAGACTATCCTGTAATGGTATATAGTTTTATGGAGATCTTGTTACATTCTCCAACTGGCTTTGAATGGCACATAGTTCTCTAATAGGGAGGAAAAATATAGCAGAGTGATTGGTAGGAAATTCTAAATAGATTATATTTAGAAGAAAGCATCGTGCTCTCAGAGCTATTAATAATTTGTCATGTGGGGAGAGCAAGCAGAACTGATTATCTGCCTGTCACTGAAATTCCAGGTGTGTGGAAATGCTCCATGATCAATGCTAAATTTGACAAAATTCTGAATGAAAGCAGTCATCATCTGCTAAGGGCTTCCTCGTCATCTCCATAAAACTATATACCATTATAGGATAGTCTTCCAGAGAAGGTAGTTTGTGTAGTTTATGCTAAGAACGTGCTTCAGTCCAAAAACTCAGAAATGGTGGCATGTAATATGCAAATACATTCTTTTAAATTCTGTTCTTAATAGGAATGCATTTTTGCCTTTTTATAAAAAGATGCAAGTTCAGTGGCACTTTGAACATGTGAGTAGAAAACCACCACGACTTATTGACTCTTTAACAATAGACAATGAAAGGTAGGCAACAAAGTTGAAGAAAGTAGAAGCAAACCAACTCTGCATATCAATTAGTCTTCAATTTTACTCTTCTATTTTTGGTCATCTCGTATTTTTAAATGCTCAGGAGTGCAATCCAGTTTCTTAAAACCAGCATCTGAAGAGGAGAGGGCTGGGTAGGAAAAGTAGTCTTTCTACTAAAGATGCCACTGTCATTTATAAAGCTCCATGGGTCTAACCTTAAACGGGTAGAGGTGAAACTGAGGCATCCACTAGTAAAAAGACTTTTCATTCATTGGAGCCTTTGCCAATCTTTCTTCTTCTCCTGTTTCTTCATTCAAACAAGGTGTGAAACAAGGTTGAAGTGGAGGGTGGTGAAAAAATAAGACTGACCCATGTGCCTCTCTCTAGCCCTGGCTTTAGAAATGTAAGATAATGGCTTAGCTTTCTTAATGCACATAAAGTATCACTGGAGATTAGGGTCCAATTCTTCTAGAAAGGGTTGAGTTGGTTTTGTTTTATTTTAGTTTTGTCACCAGGTCCCTGCTCACTGTGAAAAACTAGAACTGGATTTCAGGCACAATGCACTGAAGTATTGGAATCGAGCAAAGTAAGGCAGTTACAATGAAACCCTGCTGTCACAGAATCAAGGGTGTCAGATTTTGTCACAAAGGGTGGTAACAATCATTTTTAGCATTATTCTACTGAATTGGCTGAAAATAGGACAAAGTGATCTTGCCCTTTATCTGCTTGTTCTAGTGGCTACTCCAGTTTGGGAGCAAGATGGATTTGTGGCTGAAGGTTTTGAGTTGGTCTTAAATATCAAGGAAGTGCAAAAGAATCCTTTGCAAATTAGCTGCCATCCTTTTTGACTGAGAGCAAAGCTTTCATCAGAAAAGGGAAAAGCAAGAGGAGAGTCAAACATTGTTTTTCTTTCTAGATTATTTGATTTTTTAAAAAACAAAATCCAACAAGATACATGCAGAAGGTATGCTTTTTAGATGCTGTGTTCGGCTGTGTTATGGGTCTTCAACAGATGGATGAAGACATGTTGAAAGGAAATATCTGCAGGCCATAAGCTAGTAAGAACCCATTAGATTATAACAACAGATGACCTGCTTAGAATAATGACTTTAAAAAACTGAACACTCTCGTTGAAACGAAGCTGATTCTGATCCGCCACCCTCACCCGAAACCCCTTTCCTAAGAAATGATGTGGCAGTTTAGACTGTGAAGCTTTCTCCCTTTATATGCTTTGCCTGGATTGCATGTTTGTGTTTTAAGTTGTTAAAGAGCAGAAAGCTGGAGCAAGAGAGAGGGGGAAGAAAGCTCCCAAAATGTCAGCAGCAGATGAAGGGCATTGGAAAATTTAATCTCCTAAACTCAACTAATGTGACATTTGGATTTCATCTGATAAGCTATTGGTCTGCAATCCCCGAGCCCATCCTCTTTCTTCTCTCCTCTGGCTGGCAATTTAAAAATAAATGGCCTAGAAAGATCTCTCAATACTACCTTTGGCAACTTTCTTTCTTTTTTAAGAAGCAAACAAGCAAGAGAGACTGATTGTTATTTATAACCTGAATGGCAATAAAGGACGAGACTCTTCTATAATGTTACGATTCTCTGCAGTGTGCTATTCTGAAGCAAAAATACATTAAGGGCAATATGGGCTGCAGTTTTAATTGGGTGGTACATTTCTTAATCTTAGAAGGAGGTCTTAGTTTTGTTTTTAATTTTTAAAACAGCTGCTGCTGTAAAAGAGCATCCAGGGCTGCACACTTCAAGAGAACCAAACTGTGTTCACCTTGCAATTTAAGCTATCATTTGTTTACTTGGTTAGTTGATGTCTTGTCTGAACCTAAGCCCCCCTCCATGAATTATTTCCCCAGTTCCAGCTAATTCCTCAAATGCCGGCAAAAAAGGATAGTCATGCCTTTAGCCAGTTCCCAAAATGCTTTGCTAAGAGCCTGATGACATTGTGTTTTGTTATAAGAGAATATTTAATGCTAAATTCCTTTAAATTCCTTGTGGCTAATACACAATTTTCTGATCTGAGTGCTGATAATGAAAAGCTGCATGAATTAAGGACAGGTTATGGCATGGGGAAAATCTCTGGGCAGAGGACAGAGAAGGAGAAGCAAGCAGGGGACAGAAAGGAATCAAATCTCATTGAGTATCAGACAGAACAAGACATGGGAAAGAGTGGATTGGATCCTCTGGCTCCCGTGAAGAATGGTCTTTAGTCTTCCACCTACAATCAACCATAACAGACCAAGGAAGGGACCTTGGAGGTCTTCTAGTCCAACCCCTTCCTCAAGCAAGGGACTCTATAGCACATCAGACAAATGGCTGTCCAATCTCTTCTCAAAAGCCTCCAGTGATGGAGCAACCACAACTTCTGAACACAAGCCATTCCATTGATTGATTGTTCTGTCAGGAAATTTTTTTCTTATTCTACCTTAGTTCTCTCCTTGATTAGTTACCATACATTGCTTTTATCCTACCTTCAGGGTGCCTTGGAGAATAACAACCATTGTTCATATGTTTTAGCTTCCAGTCCCCTAATCATGTTTGTTGCACTTCTCTGCATTCTTTTTAGAATCTCAACATCTTTTTTTATTTATTGTGATGTCCCAAACTGAAAACAGTATTCCAAGCGCGATCTTACCCAAGGTATTCATTATAAAGCAGTACTAATGCTTCATGTGATCTACAATCTGTCCCTCTGTTAATGCGGCCTAGGACTGTATTGGCCTTTTTGGCAGCTGCTTCAGACTGTTGGCTCATATTTAACTGGCTCACAGTTACTGCTATTGAGCCAAGTACTACCTCTTCTATGGATGAGCATTTTGTTTTTCTTCCTTAAGTGTTAAACCTTACTTTTCCCAGCCTATTTGATGATGCTGCTATCAGGCTTGTTACTTCAGTGAAATCCCTCGTGCACTACCCTCCTGCCTTTTCATCAGTACCTTAAGTGGATGGGACTTGTTTGAAATCTAGATACTAGCCAGAAGGAAATCATTGATTTATTAAAAAATGAAGTATTTATTATTAGCCAAGGGAGGGGGGACGTACCAACGAGGCTGAATTCAGTCAACCATTAGTTAACCCATGTTGCGCACACCTAAGCAAAAAACAAATCACTGCATAAAACAAAATTCTAATCCACAACTTGCATTCATTGGTCCCTAGATTGCTATATAATTCCCTACGCTGACCCAGATTTCATTGATTGATAATATTTCTTAATTTAGCACTTAGCCAGTCTTACTCATGCAGAAATAAAAAATAAAAGTAGAATGTTGCAAATAGTCCATTTCTTTTCTAAAATCTCACAGCCTTCCTTCTATTAATAGGTTATCCAGTGTTTGATATTTCTGGATTTAAAATTCTAAGACACAAAAGATAGTCCCTTTTTGGGGAGAAGGGCGGTATATACATTTGATTAATAAATAGTTGGCCAAATTTTTCTCTCTGTAAATTGAGGGGTGGGGCTACTGTGAGCAGGGATGAGGTGGGTGGATAGTAACATATTCCCAAATAAGTTTCAGGCAAAACCGTTATGATTGATACTGGTTATTTCTGTAAAACCTGCTATGTCAAAATTAAAGGCATCATCAAGGAAGATTAGCATCCTTTTAAGATCTGGTTTAATTCATTAGGGAAGAGCAATCTCATCACTTAGAAAAAAAATCTATACAGGGCGAAGGGCAGGTAGTTGGCAATAGCACCAGAGAAATACAACTCTTAAATGGCACTGCTGTCAGCTAACTTAATGCCATCAGCCTAATTAAGCTAGGCAGAATCTGGTAAGTAGTGCTGATGAGTATTGATAGGTCACTTTAAACCTCCTGTTTAACTCTGTTCTTGCAGCAGGTTTTTTAAATGTTTTTTGTTAAGAATAATAGATTCTTAGGTTCAGAAAGATAAAATGTCATCATGACTTACCATTCTGTTAAGTCCCATTCTGAAGATATTCACTGCATATGGACCACCTCATTCCAAATGATTCTGGGGAGCTTGATAAAGTTAATAAACACTAAATTACTCTAGCAATTAAAAGCAACTTCCATTCAGGGAGCATCAAATATTACTTCATCCATTAGTTTCTGACATTTAGAATGCTTCCATGTTTCTTTTATTTATCACAGTTATACTCTACCACAATTGTATGCAGATTGGTGACTTGCAGGGGTGGGGAAGCAATAAACTTAAAAATACAGAAACTTACAGTAACAAATGCAGGCACATGCATCCCAGGTAACATCTGGCATCATGTCCTAAAGGCCATTGGGAAAAGCTCAATTTTCAGAACTTCTAGAAGGGGACTAGATTGGGCCAAAAGCATTTCTTATAAGAGGCAATTCTATAGGGCCAGCATGATAGCAGATAGACCACACCTCTGAATCTCTGGGCCCTGATCGCCCAAAACTCGAGGACAACCAGCTGCTTCCCCAGCATATCAAAGAGATCAGGTCAATTTCAGTAATGAGATATAGACCTGAAGTCAATGTAGCATCCAGGCATAAATGGTATAAGATTAAAACCAGCCTATAAGAAGGCAGTACAGGCTCCACAAAATAAGTGTAAGCTAGCATCTGTGAGCATTGTTTATATTACACTACACTAAGCTCACACATAAAGGTCAATTTATATCATACAGAACTTAGAGTTTATATTTTGATAACTAAAGATATAAGAAAGGAAGAGATAGAAAATGGAATGAACTCATTCAATTGCATGAAATATGATTCATTTTTAGTAAGAGAAGGTAAAACATCATCAAGAAGTATTGTTTTATACATCCTAGATATTGACGAGAAGGCAAAGATCTGTTCTCTAGTTCTCCACAGTATAGGAGACAAGATAACAAAAATAGTCAGAGGAAGAGAGCCAGTCTTGTGCAGTGATTAAGGCGTCAGGCTAGAAAGGAGATCATGAGTTCTAGATCCACCCTAGGCTCAAAGCCAGGAATGGGACAACTAACCACGACCAACTTGTCACAGAACGCAATTCAACAATTTAATTATCTAAATACATTATTTAAAATAATTAAAGATATATTTAATTTTTTGTCATTTCACATTTCATTTTGTACCTCCTTTGGCATTCTTTCTTTAATTATTCTATTCCACTATTTCTTCAATATTAGTGTAAATCTAGTCCTGCAGTGTTGAGTTGGTCATAGCAAGATTACCCACGGTGAATTAGCTGCAGTGAGTAGGCCATGGCAAGTTGGCCTAG
>JANHFO010004681.1:591686-609455 GCA_032468095.1 Pareas carinatus | reverse complement strand
TTGGGCTAGCATCAATAATATCATCATTAACAATCTGGGTCCTCATTTCATCCACGGAAGGATGAGAGACTGAGTCAACGTTGAGACAGTCAGGTTCGAAATGCTGGCAGTCAGCAGAGTTAGCCTGCAATACTGCATTCCAACCACTGTGCCACCATAGCTACAGAATTAATGCAGAATAGATTTCTACAGGAAATTCTACCTGCTTCCTATTGAGGGCCACTAATACTTTTGCTGGATGAGGAGTTCAATTATATTGTCGGAAACAATACAGTTCCTGCTGGATTATTTGTCTTGTGCTTATCCAGAGACTTTTTGCTCTTTTGGTCTTTGAAATACTTTTTGTATTGGGGGCTCTTATTCACTTTGGCATTTCTGACTTAGAGTCACGAAATATTATTTTGAATGAGTGAAAAGCATTTGTACACCAGGGCTCCAAAGCACTCAATTTGCTTCCCAATAAATTGGCTGGCATTGCTAGTACCAAGCAATTTTGCAAGCCAAATAGTGTTCTTTAGACAAGTTAGGGTATCTTAACGAATCACATAAGTACAACTTTGAAAAATGAAATTTTGATGAAGCAAGACACTTTTAAAGACAAACCTAAGGATTTCCAGGCCCTGCTTCTGAACTAAAGTTAAGGTTTCAGTGAAAAGGATTATGTATTTAAATTGGATTAAAATACCTGAAATGATATTTTATCAACTCTTACTGATAAGATATCTCAAAGGATTTCTAAAAGTCATTGCAACTTATTTGAAAAACAATGCTTTTTTAAAAAAAATAATCTAATTCTACAGAGAAAAATGTGTGATTAGGCAATTTTATATATTTGCTCTATTTACTGTTTATCATAACCATTCTGCTTTGACATTGATTATTAGTTGCAACAGCCTTTTGTGAGCTGGCATTGATTTCACAAAGTTTAGGTTATACTTCCTTAACTTTTAAAAAATGTAGTTAAGCAATTGCTAACACATGGGGTAGCACTTATTTATATTTTTGTATTTGTCATACATACATGTAATTTTGCTGCCAACGTTCTGTAATATAATAATTGAAAAGCGCAAATAAAGAGACAGAGAACTAAGGCTTTCCTGAAATATGTTTATACTTCAGTTTTCAGCTTAAAACAGAAAATATTTTTGGCTTTCTGAGCTTCACTCATAACAAGACAGAAATTAATGAAATCTTAATAGTAGTTTTATCAGCAGGGTGTCCAGAGCATAGCCAGTGAAATCAATTGAAAACTTCATTTCCTGAAAATAATTTTTTTAAAAAAAGTAGAAGGCAACAAGAAATAAAAGATGCTTTAATTATTCCTTGCCAGTAAAAAAAATCTGTTCTTCGCTGGTAATTGGCAATTATGAGTTTTTTTTAAAAAAAACCAGCTGGCTGGGGTGCTTTTTTTAAAAAAAAAAATATTGCTAGCAAGCAGGGATGAGACTTTTATGGCATTTCAGCGCATGGAGTGATGTCACTATCCAAGCTCTGTTTGGTTAGCAGCATCACCAGCAGATAAGGAAAGGTGTTCCTTTCTGGATCGGGACGCCCTTCGCACAGTCACTCAGACGCTCGTCGTCTCCCGGCTGGATTATTGCAACGCTCTCTACATGAGGCTCTCCTTGAACCGCATCCGGAGGCTGCAGTTAGTCCAGAATGCGACACGCGAGGGATTATGGGGATCCGGGGATATTCCCATGTGACTCGGATATCTGCAGGAGCGCCTGCTGCCGACTATTACCTTCCATAGACCGGTACGCTCCCACAGGATGGGTCTCGTCCGGGTTCCGTCAGCCAGACAATGCCGGCTGGCGACCCCCAGGGGTAGAGCCTTTTCTGTGGTAGCGCCAACCCTATGGAATGAGCTCCCTCTGTAGATTCGTGTGATAACTGATCTCCGGGCCTTCCGCCGCGCCCTTAGGACTTATCTTTTTATTCAGGCGGGGCTGGCTTGACCCCCAGGGTTTTTTAGTTGGATCGATTCCTGGGGTGTGGGTTAGTTTTGTGGGTTGGAGAGGGTCACCGGGATTTTAAATTTTAGAGTTTATAAGAATTTTCAGCCCAAATGGATTTAATTAATTTTAAACTGTTTTTAATATGATATTGTTGTGGTTTTAATTGGCTGTACACCGCTCTGGGTCCTTTGGGAGGAGGGCGGTATATAAATTGAAATAATAAATAAATAAATAAATAAATATACGTTTGTTCTTAAAACTTGTCTTGTGAAACCAGAATTAGCCCCTCTGTCTCTTTATTCAACTTTCCTGCAAGTCTTGTATTCTTATTATTATTCATTAAATTTCTATGCTGCCCATCATCTCTATAAAGTGACTCTGCTCAAAGTCCTTTAAAAAAATAAGTGTTTGGAAGTCCTCTCAAAATGAAAATCAATCTTGGAATTAATTCATCATAATAACTTTATCTTACCCCAAATATTCAAAGAATCGTAGTCCATCTATCTATATATTTCATTTGTATCAAAATTTGGTGAGTTTGATTTGATTTGTTGAGAAGGATTTCTGGAAATTCTTCTGGCAAGATAAGCAAAAGTGTCCTTCAATTAGCTAATTTGAAGAAGATGCCACAAATGACCACTTTTCATTTCTCCACTCCATTTCACCCCCCCATGCCACATTTGTTTTGGGCTTTAAGAGAAAATTAAAAGAAAAAAAGAAGCTTGTGGCAGCTATGGAGAGCAGGTAGGTATTGGCAAAGAGATGGAAAACGTCCCTTGTAAAGAGAAAGAGTGAAACAAGAGTTTCATAGCTCCAGATACCAGCAGACAACCACACTTTGTCTTCTGGCTCTGTGTTTCCAGTTGGGCTTAGAGTGAACCAGAAGATCTGCAGCTTCACTCTTTCCCAAACAATTTTGAACTGCACTTAATAGTCTGATTTCCAGAAGCTGAGTGGTCTTTGGGCAGAATGAAACTACATCAGGGAAGTTCAGCTTCACCTAATTTAGAACAGAGGCTCAAATTGCCTTTTGCAGTCCTGACTGGCTGGGCTTCTTTCAGAACTGTTATGGGGTATAGCAAGGCCTCCCATTTCTCTGTTGTATGAAATGAACAAAAGTGCACAAGGCTACACACCTGCAAGATTAAACTGCTACCTCTTATTTTACTCCTCAACATTGCTCCAATCACATTGTTTGACTTTGTCATCTGAGATGAACTGCAGAGTGGGAGGTGGCTAGAGTGCTGCAGTGCCATAATTGGCACCTGTCAAGGGCAGGCATAGCATTGCAAAGAGGGTGGGACTGACTTTAGAAGCGTAATGCTTTCACTCCCTCTGGGGTGAGTGATAACCTTTTTATTAAAGTAAATATCATTTGCCTTAAATAGGTAGCTCCCCAAACGGGAATGCATTAGCTCTGCATCCAAGCAGGCTTGCACTCAGATTCATTCTCCCGATCCTGTAGTATGCATTTACTAAGACATCTATGTGCATGTTAGCCACTGGGAGAAGTAAACTTGGTAAAAGTGAACTTTGTCTGCATGTCTCCATCATCTCTCATCTCTAATACACGCTGTTGTCAATTCAGTTTTAAACCACCTCATTATTCTCTGCTTGTGTTTCCAGAACTGTTTTTCAGTTTTTTGCACATATGGAATAAGAGGCATTTTATTTTCCGTCACTCTGAAACCCAAAACCAGACGTCCAAGAGTGTATGCAGTAATGGCACTAGTTGATCAGTCCAGTTTTTGAGCTTACAAATGGATAGAGTTCACAACATATTTCTTCTCCCAAAATATTCTTAAATTGTAAGAAGAATCTTGGTTTGTGGGTGTGTTTGCTTGTTTATTTGCATAGTAGGTTTTGTAGAGGTAATCCTCAGTTTACAATCCCAATTGGGACCAAACGTTTCTTTGCTAAAGAGTGAGATTGGTAAGTGAGTCACACCCCAACTCTATCATGTAGTTACTAAGCAAATCCAGCTTCCCCAAGTGACTGTGCTTGTAAGAAGATGGAAAGGCCACAAATGGCCATCACGTGACCCCTAGGACACTGCAACTCTCTTAAATCCATGCTGATGACCGAGCACCTGAATTGTTATCCTGTGATGGTCTTGATTTGAATCTTCTTCAGCTGTTTAATATTCTCCTCAGATACTCTCACAATTTCTCTGCTGCATAACACTATTCTGTCCTCCTCCTCCTTTCTTCTAATGTCCTCTTTCATTTTATTTCCCTTCTTTATTCTTACCTTTCTTGCTTCCCCTCTACCTCCACCTTCTTTCCACACTCCACTACTTTCTGCCACACTCGCCACCATTTCAACCTTTCAGCTATACTCTCCACTTCAGTTCCTTCTGCAAAGTCCTCCATTGCAACCCAGTCCTTCCTCAATCCATCTGACTCGTGCTTTCCATTCCAACCAAGATGGCTGATAGTAGATCAATCATTAAGATGCCCATCTGTTTGCACAACTTTTACCTGACATTTTCTAAAACCTTCTCAAACTGATGAGGTCTGTAATTGTGTTTTGCCAGGGCTTAAATTCAAAGCCCTGGCAAAATTTCCAAGTAATAATTTTGGCAACTCTCATGACACTGCTTATGGTCATGTTGTGAAGTCAAATGATCAACTGTTTCATTCTCTTCACTACGTGCTGAAATAAATTATGGCTGGTTGCACAGTCTCTCAGATGTTTAGATTGGATTTGGTATTTTTATTCACCTATCAAGTCTATCCCAAGGACCTGGAATAGGCAGATATTTCTGCTTTATGCTGTCAAAGGCATCATCACAGGGTGTAAGCTATTCCACATAAAGCTGTCTTTTGCAATTGACTGATGGTGATTTTGTCAATGCCGATGGTAATTTTGTCAATGCCGATGGTTCAAGTAATGTTCCAGTTGTTTTGGGATTGCATCCCAAACACCCAGTGCTATTGGTACTACCTTGGCTTTCTTTTGTGTTCTTTCTTTGTAGTGTTTTGAATAATGCTAAATCTGATTTTTTTTTTTAAGAATAGTGCTTGCTTCAGTATTGTCAATTTAAATTTGAAAAGAAAGTCAGGTTCTGCTTGCTAATCCTGTTCCAGTGAGTGTAATACAGGTTTTTCAGCTGCTTCTGCTGACAAGGAGTTTAATGTGGCCATACTTTTGTCTAGTTTTACTATTGTATGGGACTGTGCCGTTCTGTTTACTCCTTCACCTCTTTGTGTATACCATGGGCTATCTCAGATGCTTCCAGCATGGAGTTGAGAACTAGATGGTTGGTCAGTTGGTCCAAGTACCACCATTCACTTTCAGCAAACCACTGAACAAGTAGAGTCATTCAGTGAGACATTCAGTTGTCTAAGCACATTCCTGTCAGTGCAAACAACTAGGGCATTCCATTCAGAAATAGCCCTACTGACAGCCTCACAAATGCAGAGGAACACCAAGAATGCTCCTTGCATGCTCTCCTCTGTGTCTGTGATGTGACAAATGGACTGTTTCTGAACACAAGTCTAGGGCTCTTCTGAAAGAGTGCTTGACCCATGTTCAAAAATAGCCTATGTGACCAATCACAGGTGAGGATCATTTCTGCACCTTCAGCTGGATAACGCGATAAGTGGCCAACTCCTCCATCTCACTAATTCCAGCTCCACCCACCACACATTAAGGAGAGTGATTGTTTTTGCTTCTGTCTGTTGATATTCTATAGGTTGGGAAACAAAGCTTGAGAAATCATAAACCACTTTCCTTAACTTGTTCCACATTAAAAGTTACAAAGGCAGCCCCATTTATTATAGAGGCAAAATGGGGCTTAGCACTCAGGGCAGCACTATTTTCGCTGGCATACTTTTCTCCCAGATCAAAGATTGAAGGATAATATATTAACATGACTATTATGATGAAGACCTTAGAGCTGTTGCTATGAGCATAACATGAAGAGTGACTCCTCTTACACTTGAGTTCCTTAGACAAAGGTAGACTATAAATACAAAAATACTGAACTTCAGGGTCCCTCAGTGTCTAGTAACTTTATTGATCTGGAATTGACACCACATCATTATATTCCCATGTGATGGGAGGGCTTTGCAACTGTTCTGAAGCTGAGTTGCTTAACTTTTTGACTCCATTTCAAAGCCAAAGAACATAGTGCAGCTCCACATTAACAGTGCAGCTATGATGCAGATAGTTTCCCACTGATGTGAATTATTATCTCATCTTCCCTCGCCCATCCCAACTTCCTGGGTTTCCCCCTTCCTGCTGTTTTATCAGCTTCACTTAACTGTAAAATGTAAACCGGCCTGTCATAAATACAAAGACATTCCCATTTGTTATTGCTCATAAATTCATATATTGAGACTCAATCTGCTGATGAAGTTAGAAAGGTCAAAGGAATAAGCAAGGTCCAGCAAGCTGTTCAAATAGGATGGTCAGATTCAAGGAGAGAGGTATGGATTGGAAATAAAAGTGTTTGGAATATGAGAAACAGGAATAATATAAGAAGAATGTATGAGCTCTTACAGAAATTCTGAGGGCATCATCAATACCCAGAACTCTTTCCTGAAGATGCATCAGCCTGATTTACTCTGCTCAGGTTTAGGTCAAGTGTCTTTGCTTCTAAAAGGCCACTTTTCTGCCTTACGGGGTCTTGATTCTCATATTAATGATGCCAAAGGCTAGTTCTGACTTCAGCTGGAGGTTCAAATCTTCTGTAGTCAGATTGAGAAAACAAGAGCTGAGGTTCTCCGCCCATTGGTTCATGATATAGGCTCCTGGGCTATTGACCTGATCGAGTCTTCTGCTTATTCACCTTCAGATGAAAAAGTTGGATCCAACTGGTCCCTGATCAAGAAACCCAATTGGCTCACTATCATTCTCTGTGCTTTTTATGTTCAGCGATTTTCTCTCATCTTGCTGAAGTTATGACACCATGATAACTAGCCATCATTTTACCATTTTTATCTGAAATATGGTTCTGTTCATCACACTTAAAATAAATCTATCAAATCACACAGATAGTGCTGATTGAAAACTGATTTTGAAGTTCACTGTTGCTCAGCCGAAATGAAGATTGGTTGGTTCATGCTAAGCATTGCAAGGGCAATCATGGAGGGGTCACTTGGATAGCTGGGAGAAAAGACTTCTAGATTTGAAGATGAAGATGATGACTGTGTGGAAGTGCCCTTAGTGACTCATTCCACTCAGCATCTTGCCCTGATAGCTTCATAATAATACCATACACTTCACAATACCATACAAAGCAGTTTAGTTTATTTCTTCTGTCTTGCATTGGAACTATCACCATTAATAAAAATGGAGCAAATATTATTTTGCTTGTCCTTTTGTATTTCGCAACCCTTTAACTTTTTGGTTATATCTCCTTCTGTCATATATATCTCAATGGTATCTTGCCCAAAAGACATCAAACAAAGCATTTATTACCTTTTCACAAAAACAAAACCGTAGACTTCTTTGATTGTCCCAGATGCATCCAGTTGTTGCAGCTACAATTAGAAAAGAGTCATCGTATATAAAATGTAGTTAGAGAAGATTAGAAACAGAGGCTGTTATCTGGACTTGGTGCATCTACTTTTAGAAAGATTCATCAGTTGGAAGAAAAGGGAACTTTTTAATAAGACCAGATGAGCATTTTTGTCTCTAGGAATCAGCATAAGTATTCTTTCCGTCCTCATTTATGCATTGTTAGTTAGATCTCTGGCACTAGCCAAGCATGGTTTTTAAAAAAAGCTAATCCTCAAAACACTTTGAGTTTACAAATAGGAAGGAATTCAAATACTAACCAAAATGCCTTTGAAGCATCGCAATCTTATATGCTAAATTGCCGTAAAGCAAAAATGTCCAGGAAAATAGTTAAGAAATTATTTCTTCCTTTTGCGGGGGGGGGAGCCAGGGAAGAGATATTAAAAACCTATGAGTATTCTACCCCCTAATATTGCAAACTTATAATGAACTAGGATATCCCATAGGTAATAGTGGAAGAAGCGGTGGGTATATTTGGGGGAGTCACAAAACAGTCATTTTCCAGAAGGAAAACTGATAAGTTTGCTGCCTGCCATCCTTTCTATCTCCCTGGGACTTTCATTTCCACCCAGATTTTATCTATTTTCTGTGCAAATAGTGGCGCTTCTAAATAATACCCAAGGCTGTGCTTATTATCTAAGAATTTCCATTGGGCCTATTAGAAGCGCATATGCAATTTTTTAAAAGAAGATTGCAATAGAAGCTGAGACTTTGCTTTTTAACCAATTAAAATCAGGAGAGCAAAGAATCTGGCAGGTGCTAAGGGCATTTTGTTTTAACCCTAACCCCAGTCCTAGCTCAGCCTCTCTTTTTTTAGACGTAGCTCTATTCTGACTCAGAACCGAAAACAAACTCTGACATATAATCTGTCAAGAAAAGGGTTTTGTCTGAGCTGGAGTTCATTTGGCTATATCTTGATTCAGCACCTTTGATATAAGCATTCCATGCCTAGCTGCCTTCACTACTAAGTGGAAAGATTGTGCAGGTCTGTACGCAGGGACGTGTCTATAAATAAATGCCTCATTGGTAATAATAGAAAATTTGTGACTCATCAATTTGTTCAATTCTCACAGAATCTTTCTTCTTCTAGTTCAGGGGTCCCCAACCGTCAGGCCATGGACTGATACTGGGTCACAGCCCATTCGGAACCAGGATTGCACAAATGCAGCGGTGCATGAATGCTGCTGGCCTCCATCCCCTCCCCCTCCCCCCTCTGTTTCTGCCACCGATCTACAAATCTGGAAGGGTTGAGGGACCCACTGTTCTAGGTGCTCAAGACAATATATAGGTGTGTCCCCATAACAGCACTTTTCTCCTTATTGGTGCTTGAGGATGTATAGTTGTATCCCCAATAGGTTTGCTTGAGGGACTGTGACCAGTCCAAGTCACCCAATTAAATTTATGACTAAGTGTGGACTTGACCCTGAATTTCCCATTGGGATGGAGCCCTGTAATTCAGCTACCCCTGTTCTGAGTGCCCTTCTGGTGTGTGGGTGGCAACTCCCCAAACTCCCCATCTGGTCTGACCTTTGCTGAGAATTCTGAAGGTTGAAGAGACATCTGGAGGGCGTCCGTGTTGGGAAAGTCTTCTCTGATGACTACATCAGAGTTTGTTGCCTGTCAGTAAAAAAAGCTCTCGAGCATCCTCATGAGAAAAATTATTACTCAATACTTGCAAAACTGGGCAACACATACTTTTAGTGCTGCACTTTCAATGATTAGCACAGTTTGCAAATAAACAAATGGCATTTCTGCCACTATTCAGCATTCCATGTAAATCCAGAGATTACATTATTGACTAAACTGGACATTGTCTAAGGACCATGTATTGTGATCGGCCCAGTGCCAAAATATTATTTGTGAATTATATTACTTTATAACAATGATAAAGAGAAATAGCATGCTATGAGCACAAACTTTGCAGGCAAAAGGCTATAGAATAATCCCTGGCATTTCCAGGTCAAGCTGGATAGCTCCCTTCTCTGAAACACTGAAGAACTGCAGATTGGCACATAAGGATTGTTCTACATTGGTAGTAAGATGCGTCGTATCATCCAGGAGTTGTGGACATTAGCTAGAATTCCAATAAGCCTGTTTTGATATTTCTAATTATAATGATTGCAATTTCATCCAGGTAAACTTTACAGCAAGATTTAAAAGGTTCGTTGATGTTTCATTTCTTAGTTGTTATATGGTGAGATGAAATGAGAGCCCCTGGGTGAGATTCAATCTTGCAGCTGTTTTGTTAAGAAACGTCTGCACAGAATTAAGAATTTCCCAAAAAGAAATTCGTATCAACTGCTGCTCATTGTTTTATTTACACTAAGACTTGTCATTTTAGTTACTTTGTCAAAAGCCTTGTTGTTATACATATGATATACTTCTATTACCTATAACAGTGATGGCGAAGCTATGGCACGCAGGCCGGCACTCAGAGCCATCTCTGCCGGCATGCGCCCCTTCACCCAGGAAAGTTTTAAAAATATATTACTCACCAGAAAGCCAGAGGAGAAGCCCATCGGGCAGCCAGAGAGCGCTCCGCCACCCCCAGACCTCCGGAGAAGTCCTCAGGGTGGCCAGAAAACGCTCTGCCACCCCCAGACAAGCTGTCTGGGCACTGGGGGAGTGTCCTGCCGCCAGGAGAAGCCAAAGGCGGGTGAGAGTTCTCATTTTCAACCCTGGCTGGCTGGTTGGCTGACCCCACTGTCTCAGTCTCTGTCTCTCTTTTTCTGTGTTTGTGTCTGTCTGTCTGTCTCTGTGTGTGTGAGAGAGAGAGAGACTCTCTCTTTTATTCTCTCTCTTTCTCAGTCTTTCTGTCTTTCATTCTCTCTCTTTCTCTCTTAGTCTCTCTCTCTCTCTGACTCTTTCTCTCTCCCTCTTTTTGTTTCATTCTCTTCCTTTCTCTCTCTCTCTCTCTCTCTCTCTCTCTCCCTCTGTCTGTCTCTGTCTCTGTCTCTGTCTCTCTCTCTCATTCTCCCTCTCTCTTTCTCTCTGTCTCTCATTCTGTCTATCAAAAGCAGGAACAAATATCACACTAGAAATGTGCAATACTTAAATAAGCTTCAATTATGTCACTGGGGGGACAGGCTTGTCACGGGGGGCATTGCAGGGGGCATGTTGCTGTGCTGGCACTTTGCAATATATAAGTGGACTTTGGGTTGCAGTTTGGGCACTCGGTCTCAAAAAGATTTACCATCGCTGACCTATAATATCACCTGTCAATAATGTCTATTTTCTTTTTCTTTTCTTTTTTTTTGTTGAAAAGGGTTCTTTCACTAAGGAGATTGTACTATTAACAATTTTGAAATGTGCTCCATCTTCAATGTCATGGTTAAAAGCCTTCTGCTATGTATTATCAGAACATAACAACATAACCCTAGGTCAAAGCAAACACCCACTTCAGATTATAAAGAAGTCTATAATTTAAAAGGATGCCAATAGAAATTAACTATAATGAAGCAAAACTGCTCATATTGGGAACATATATTTTGAGATTCCTTATGGGCACGGAAGACTGATGGAGAACAGAAATTTGACAGAAACCAAGCACATCTCTGTAGTTGCTACCTCAATTTCTTGTGCTCTCTTGTTTTCTTCACTATCTCCCTTTCAAGAGCATGGCTGAAATCAGACCATTTCTGTAAAGAACATTTGGATCACAATTTGGATTTCCAGGGAGGAAGCAGTACATTCCAGAGAGAAGTCCAAATTGCCCAATCCGAACTGGATGGGGAAAGAAGTGATGCCGAATAGCTACAGCCTGGAATCTCGCAGGGTACATCTACTAGATTAAAAGAATACAGCTTTAGTCCGGCAAGACTCTACATATTAATTATAAGCAAATAAAAATTGGACTTGATCGAATTTCACTGTGTCATCTTTGGGCTAGGGCCTAAAACATGTAGTGGCTATTAATGCTCTAATTAATTTAATAATTTTTAAACAATTTTCTTAAACAAACATAAGTAGGGGTTGATTTAATTTGTTTCATCGTGCCGTTTCTTACCACTTAGTTTTATCTGCTTTGCTGTGTATTTAATAAAATGATAGCAAGGAAAGAAGATTTGGTCCTATTATGCCTGGTTGGTTTGTTAGTTTGTTTTGGACTGCTCCTCCCCACACACTTTTTTTTTTAACCTGCAAGATTTCATCCAAGCAGGTAGCTTAAATCTGCTTCAAAGATGGTGGCAATGCCATTCAAGCAACAGGATGAAAGTTTCTGACATTCCAAAAGAAACAAACAAATATTTTCTGGGTTTCACCCTAAAAAAAAAAGGTTACATCTCCTTTTAAAGAGTAAACCAAGAGATCTTTCAGAGAGATCTCTCAGGAAGGGAGAGAGAAAGCACAATGATCCTTTCCAGTCTCAGCAACGGAGAAGGTTGCCATTTCTCTCTCCCTCCCTTCCTCCCTGTGCCGTAATTAAATTTTGTTTGCGGTGCTTATTGACAGAGCAGTAAGCTCCACTGTGTTTTAATTTGTTCTTTGATAGTTGCCTTTTGCTGCTAAATTGATTTTCAAGGGGGTGGGGCTTGCCTGATTTAACTCCTGCCAGGCTACTGAAAACTAAAAGGCAAGGAAAACAGAGCCTGGCCAGGAGTTAGGAACCTAGACATCTTCTCTGCTTCGTAAACCACCTCAGTCTGGTAGAGCATCTCAGCAGCTACGCCATTCCCAGGCAGCTGTTGCCATGGAATTGATTCAGGAGTGCTGAGGGGTATACACATCTGAGTTTCCTAGCAACCAACACACATACACACACCTGGTGAAATGGAGAGATCATTGGATACGAGATGCTGTCACTAGTGGTGCACTGTAATTGTTAAGAACGGGAGCTGTGAGGTGGATGCCTCCATTTCAAAATAAAAGTCTGCAAAGGTGCATTACCTGCCACCCTGAATCACAATCTGAGCTAATATTTGGACCCCATTTTGTTGGATTGTTTCAAGGAAAACAATAAAAAGACAGGCAGAGGTTTTCATTCTGAACAGAAAGAAGCATTTTAAAGAAAACCTTCAAGGGTCATACAATTTGCTACAAGTCTCTAAAGATGTAATTATATAAATCTGCATAGTAAATTGTCTTACAGCAGCGTGAAGGTTTAAATCGATATTGCAGGGTCCTTGGTGCTCTCTGAGTTTGGTTGTTTTTTTGTAGCCTTTTCATTACTAAACTAGGTAGCCCAAAGGTGCCTTTTTCTAACTAAGAAGCTTCTTGTATAAGAAGTAAAGCATCTTCAAGGAAAAACAAAGGAAGTCCAGTTGCCTTTTGAAAAAGGCACCTTTGGGACAACCATGAGAATCTCCATAGACATTTAAACTAGGTGCTAGTAGGGAATGGAGTTTACTCTCATTCTATATTCTAGTGACTTGCCATATCAGCATCGGTTGAAGTGGTCTTGGTGGTTCCTTGATTGGGCTGTTGTTTACTGTTAGCTTGTTTGTCTGAGTTGGTAGTTCCTTGATTGGTGTATTGTTTGGTTCTTGGTTGTTGATCTAATGTTAATCTTGGTGTTAATCTCGGCTTATCTGTGTATTGATTACTTTGTGTTTTGGTCTCATGGTCTTTTTGCTTCCTTTCTGGATGTTTTGTTGTCTCTCTAGATGTTGTTTATCTCTGTGTCCCTGTTGATGACTGATTTGTCTAAGTGTCAGGCCTTCAGGAATTCTCTAATGGTTTTAGACTTGGCTTGGTCTAGGATGTTCATATTTTCCCAGTTGAAACTTTGGTTTGAGTCTTTCCATGTATTGTGAAATTAAGGAGTTTTCATCATTTTTTCTAACTGCTAGTTGGTATTCATGGATACGGTCTGCTAGTCTTCTGCCTGTTTGTCCTACATAGTGACTGTAGCAACATAGAAACTACCAACTCAGACAACCAAGCTAATAGTAAACAACAGCCTAATCACGAAACTATCAAGACTACTACCACCAACACTGACACGGTAACGCACTAATATATAAACTGAGAGCAAACCCTACTCCATACTAACACTGATGGTGTTACCTAGTTTAGTAATGAAACATCTGCAAGAAAACAAACAATCTCAGAGACCACCAAGGATCCCACATTTCAACCTGAGTTGCAACTATTCCCTTCTATCAGTATCAGTCAATAACTATTATAAATGAATGGCTATACAGAAACAGAATTGTAACCAGTATGACTCAAATTGTAAGTTATAGACTGGGATAACAAATATAATTTCTGCCTAGTCTAAAAATATGAGTTTGACAGCTAAAAAAGATTAAATATTATCCCACTTTGTTAGGAAAAACTGAGAATTTAGAGATGCACAAACCTGTTTGTAAGACTATAAGTCAAAAAATGTTAACCCAAGAAATAATTTCTTTATCAGTGTTTGTGTGTGTATGTATATATGAGCACACATCAGTAATAGTAACACCTCTACATATGTATGCATACAATACAATTGTTAGATTAGCACAGTGGAGATATGGATAGTAATACCACTTGTACTTGAATACTCAAATTGGCCAAATTGGCCACTGATAGCATATCAGAAGATGAGGCCCAGATTGATTCCTGCTTGGGGCATCCAAAGCCCATTGGTCACTTTTGAAAGTAAGAATTTGGTGGTTCCTCTTTCTTGCGGTTCCCAAAGGTCATTTTTTTAAAAAGGCAACTGTTTTTTTTTCATTTAAAAACATTTTTCTTCTCATCCAAGAAACGTCTTCCATTCTGAAGTTCTAAACTGAAGAATTTTCTTGGATGAATAGCAAAATGTTTTCAAATGGCAAAAAACAAGAAGGTTCAGTTGCCTTTTGGAAGAAGCACCTTTGAGACAACCATGGCCTGGATGACCAAGAATTTCCACAGGCACTTCTTTCTTGGGGGTCTATTGAAAGGCAAAAACTCACTGCCACACCATCATTTGGGCATTATCACTATTTTCCTGACTTGATTTTTTTTTATGACAATTCTCCTATTCTTTTCCTAGGATGATCCAGAAGGGGAAGAGATTGAAAGAGAGAAATCCAATTCCTTGAAGCTGGAATTCACAGAAGATGATAACTTCAAAACCAAAGTTAATTACTCATATGCAGCTGTACAGATACCTACAGACATCTATAAAGGCTGTAAGTTCTTCCCTATTGCATAACTCCTCTTATTAAGACCAGAGACCATATCCTATATGTTCATTTTTAAAAATTTCTTCTATGACAGACAAAAGAATTGGATTAATTTTCTCTTGCCTGTATGTATCCTTATAGAAAAGTTACTAAAAAACAAACCAGAAAATTTACTTTTTCTATGCTTGACATTCTGATGTCAATTGGCTGCATGTGGAAACTCCATTATCTGAATGTATAATTGGTCTACAAGAAAATGACTGCTGCTTTATTACAGGAAGATACCGTATTAGCCTTACCAGCCTTTAAGCTGGTGTTTTTCTGAAGTATGAAAGGATAATTCTAATGAATCAAATAGTCTGGGATTATGAGAAACAGAGTCAGGTGTAACTAAAGGTTGGGGAAAGCTGAACTGGACTGTGGTCTCAAGTAGTATGGAAAAACTGTAGATGAATAATATCATAAGAATCCTGAAAATTATAAAAACTATTTGGAATTATGCCTAATGTTTATGAACTAAAGACCTAGAAAGTGAAGTTGCCCTCAGGTTAAAAATCTAGATGGAAAAATGGATTGAGACTTCTATTGCACCAGTAGTTAAATATGTAGGGAAGGAGATGAACATCCTTGTCCCCGTGTACTGATTAAACTTCAGCTTGATTGCTGTGAGCTTTGTGTGTCAAACCTTCATGAGCTTCAACACTTTATGGATGCACAGGGTCGCAAAGTCACAACTTTCCATTGCAATTCAAAAATGTTACAACATCTCAGAAAAATAATAGGATGTAAAGGGAAATATTTCAAAGTCCATCCTCAAGTCACAATTTGGCATCAATTTCAGGCATACTGAGAGCCACGAAAATTGTAGAATCATAGAAGGAGGGTGGGGAGGAATTTTGGAAGTCATCTAGTTCCATCCCCTGCCCATGGCAGACTGGAAATTGATTGTGCATTTCACTCAGAATTTATATATCAGTGGTCTCATAAAAATAAATTATATCCAACTTTGGTATGTATCTTCTAACAAAAAATGATATTGATTGGTGATGATAATGATGATGATGATGATGATGATGATGATGATGATGATGATGATGATGATGATGATGATGATGATGATGATGATGATACACAAATGTTGCAGCTTAGGTACCTGTATCAGAAACATGAATGTTCTTAAGTAAAAACTGCCTTACTCTTGTTATGGAGAAGCGAGTGGGAGAGACTTCCCATCCCCATCATGCAGAGTAAAAAAAGCTGTTTGTAGGGTGACACCACAACACATCTAATGACATTTGGACACCATCATGGTTTGTACTGGAGGCCACTATTTGACATAGGTCATGAGTGTGACTGCTTCTCTGCTAGATGGCTTCAGCTTGCCAGCAACCAACCCCAGCCCAGTGGGATTCCAAGTTATTGCAGAGAATGGGAATAAATAGCCAGCTTCCTTGCTATAAAAACTGGACTATGGAAAAGGTTTTAAAGATTGCCCTTTCCCCTCAATCAGAAGTGCCAATTCCCTCAGGAGGAAAATGTTCCTTCACTCTTCTTTTAACTCCAAGTGCTTTAGGTTTCAGTCAATGTGTTTTCTTTCTCTCCATTCCTAGATCAGCCTTGGCTAATCTACTTGGGTTGAGAAACCAAATAAAGGCAGTGGATGTTCATTCCGGATGTCTCGTTATCCAGCTAGGTAACAGTAACATCTTCAGAAGATTTTAGAGGATGTCAAGTAATGAAACGTTCAGAAACAAATCCACAAACTCAGAGAATGAGCCTCCACTCTCATTCTACACCTGACCTACAGATATTCACCACTATTGCAAAACCAAATGAAGGCTCGTCTGATTTTATTTTACACAGCAGCAGCAGCATTACATCTGTTCACAGATCTGGAGCCAAACAACCATTCATTATGGTTTAAGATAGAAAAATCATCATCAAGGATCAGAGCAGCTGAGAGGGGAATCAGTTGTTCTTGGAGTTCTCCCCTGTCCGTCTGTTCTATAAGGCACTGGTTGATTAATAACCCACACAGAATCAAAATGTGGTTGTGTGGAACTGCCATCATGTTTTTTCCCACAAAAATCTTGAGATATGTGGGGCTAAGAAAGAATGACTTTTCAAGTCATCGAGTCACCTTCTAGAGCTGGAAGTCCACTTGAACTAGGATCACCCCAGTGTCAAGTATTATACTACTTTTTTTTTTGCCTGAATGCCATGGTGGCACAGTGATTAGAATGCAGACTAATTCTGCTGACTGCCAGGACTTTGATCCTGACCAGCTCAAGGTTGACTCAGCCTTCCATCCTTTCAAGGTCAGTAAAATGAGGACCCAGATTGTTGGGGGCAATAGGCTGACTCTCAAAACTGATTAGAAAGGGCTGTAAAGCACTTTGAAGCAGTGGACAAGCCTAAGTGCTATCAATATTATATTATGCAACCTAATAAGTTGCCAGTGAAAAGGATGTGGCAAACCATAGTTGACAACTGCATGTCCATTTTAAAGATTGCCTATGCTACTTCATGGATACTCATTGATGCCTCTCAATTTTCTTCTGAAGGACTGTGTCTGGACCCAGCCCTGCATTCACGAAACTGCTCGTTTTGAAGTGGAGAAATGTTTGTTTTCTTTTTGTGCCAACCTGACCTCTTTAAGCAGAAAACTCAGAAACCCTACTGAACATGTTGAGCTACTACTACTACTGTGAAGGATTGTGTTTTTGTTTTATTATTATAGTTTTCTATGTATATGTACACTGAAGATGATATTTAATTTCATTCTACGAAGTGCAATGACAATAAAGTATAAACTAAACTAAACTAACTAAACTATGTGCAATAGCCTTTCACCTATGTTTCTATTTACAGAATGTAGTCACACACACATACACGCTGGTGTTCTCTTGCTTGGCACAGTCCCTGTACAGGGCAGGTAGGCATTAAACAGACAGTGACATTCACAGAGATCTCATGATTAGAAACTCTCATTTTCCCAGTTTCTAGGATCTTTACACCTCCTGCTTTGCTCATCCCAGAAACAGGAGAAGGAGAGGTGGGAGGGAAAATATGAAATGCAGCAAGTGGAACAGAATGTCTATTTGCTCTAATGTTCCTGCTCTCTCTCTCTCTCTCTCTCTCTCTCTCTCTCTCTCTCTCTCTCTCTCTCTCTCTCTCTCTCTCTCTCTCTC
>JANHFO010004681.1:575003-586302 GCA_032468095.1 Pareas carinatus | reverse complement strand
ATCCTCTGTGCCCCCCAACCCCTATAAATAGCATTATTCGGAATAGCGGTTTGCACCACCCACTAAAGAAGAGAGTAAAATTCAAAACCGTAACAATTGATGGCACATTTATTCAAAACCCAATTTAAAAATCTTTTTAGCTAATGTTAATTCAACAAAATTGTTGAACAGGATCCAGGGATGCCGGGTTTTCAAAGTCTGACGGTCACTTATCCAGAACCTCAGTAACTTAGTAAACTCAGCAAAATTTAGCGACTCCTTCGCTGGTCAGAATATTCTTAATGGGACGGATGGCCTGGACGGAGGGATGCCAGTTTCCCAATGTCTGGTTTTAAGTCACTTAGCAGGAGTCTTACACCACCACGTTCAGTAATCTGGAGTCAATGTCGTTGTCTGGAGCAGTGGTCGCCCACCTTTTGGACCTCGGGGACCACTAACTTCATAATTTGAAATCCCGAGGCCCACCAATATGAATTCTTTTAAAAAGGTACATACATTTTTAAAATAACGATCAGAGAACTTCTATTTTATCAATATAAAAGGCCCCTGTTTAATGTAACAAAATTAAAAAAGCTTACTTAATTATAACAAAATCATAAAGGCTTATTTAAACATAACAAAATCTTTAAAGGTTGTTTAATTGTAGAAAAATTATTAAAGTTAGTTTAATTATTACAATATAATTGAAGCTAATTTAAGTATTATACATTTTAGTGTGACATTTTTCCTGCTTGAGAGAGAGACAGAGAGAGGAAGAGAGAGAGAGAGAAAGCAAGAGAGAGAGTGAGAGAAAGAGAGAATGAGAGAAAGAGAGAGACATACAGAATGAGACTCTCTCTCACACACACACAGAATGAGAGAGAGAGAGAGAAAGCAAGAAAGAGACAGAGAGAATGAGAAAGAGAAAGTGAGAGAGGAAGAGAGAGAATGAGAGAAAGAGAGAGACATACAGAATGAGACTCTCTCTCTCACACACACACAGAATGAGAGAGAGAGAAAGCAAGAAAGAGACAGAGAGAATGAGAAAGAGAAAGTGAGAGAGGAAGAGAGAAACTGAGAGAAGGATGGACAGGGGAGGAGGGAGAGAGAGAGAACGAGAGACAGACAATCACACACACACAGAATGAGAGAGACACACAGAGAGAGAGAGTGAGAGAGAGAAAGAGAGAGATACAGAATGAGAGTCACACACACGCACAGAATGAGAGAGAGAAAGAGAGAAACAGAGAGACAGATACACACAGAGAATCAAACACACACACACAGAGACAGACAGACAGAGAAAGAATGAGAGAAAGAATGACCGAAAGAGAATGAGAAAGAGAGAGAAACATGCACGCACTCACAGAGAGAGAGAGAAAGAATGAGAGAAAGTGAAACAGACACAGAGAGAGAGATAAAAACAGACACACACACACACACAGAGAGAGAGAGAGAGAGAGAAACACTCAAAGATATACACACACACACACATACACAAAAACACACACACAAACACATACCGTTCTGGTGCTCCACTCCACCTTCCTCACTTGCTCATCGGCCGGGCTGATCTCCGGGCACCGCACGGGCTGATCTTAAAAGTGAATTTAAGCACTTGGAAGGAAAGAAGCAGCACTAATTGAACTTCTGCTTTATTTATTAATATTTTCCCATAACTGCTGGTTTACCCCTAAAAGCTTTCCATCAGCATGTGAATGTTTAGTCATTTCTGTTTTCATGCTTTTGGGTTTCTAGTGAGATCCAAACTCTTTCATGAACTGATAGGAGGGATGCAGACTAGAAAAGACTGAGATCCATTACTGTGAAGGAGAAGCGCTACTATTACTAGTGCTGCTCAAGACTCAATCCTTGCCATGGTAAAGAATTGTCAGAGGAATGCAACATCTACAAGAATTCATTGTGGTTGCCCTGTTCTTCTGCTCTGAATCTCAAAGTTGTAATAATAGCAATCCCTCATGCATAAAAGCATATTGTGCTTCATAAGACACTTATAGCAATAATGCTGGTTCTGAGAAGCATGCAGCCAATGCCCTGGGGAATCCTGGAATATAAACTTAGGAAATGAACAAGAAAATTAAGTTAGAAAATATAATTGAGGAAATCAAAGAAAAATGTGTGCTTTCCTCTCTTATTCCTGAATAATAACCCGGAACTCACTTTTATTTATTCACTGCCATAATTTCAAGGCGTGCTTTGGATAGAAACAGGAAATATGCCTGCGATAAGACAAATAGAGGATATCACAGCTTACAACAGTTTTTCGGGCATATCTGGGTAATGTCAAAGAATGCCTTCTGGGGGAAGAAAAAAATAATCTTGTAATAAGAGGGTACGTGGGCTTCATTTAAAAAAGAAATCAAACAAAATAATATGTTTTGAAGTAGGGAAGTTCACAGTTTTTTAAAATAATTATTTGAACAGCAAAACCTCTGAGGAGGTCACTAGCTATGTGTGTGCTTTGTGGATTTTCTTGCCTAAGAGCAACAACAAGCTATGCCTGCAGCATTTTGGTTCCTATGTGGGAGGCAAGGGTTGAAGAAATGAATTTCCATGCTTTGATTCATAAGCAAAACCAAGAATTATTAGGATAGGAGACTGGGATGCTCTTGCAAGGCAGGCGCTCTTTAAAGCTATCTTTTAACATTTTTCTTGCATGCTATTTAATCCAGTTTTTATTCTGTTTTGTCAGCCATCCCCAGAATAGGGGACAATTGCATAATAAAATACGTTGATAAAACCATGAGATAGTTTCAAGGAAGACAGAAACACAGGAAGACTTTGAAGACCCTCTGAAGCACTGAAAATAAGAAGTCACTCAGCATAGCTATCAGGCTAGAGTAGTTCTCAGGACTTTGACAGAGAATAGCTGCCAATGGCTGCACTTGACGGGGAGTTAGCATTCACACAGACAGAAAAGTGTTAACAGACATGAATGCAAATGGATGCCAACCAGACCTTTAAATCAAAAAGTATATTGTTTTCAGGACATGAGGAACATATTTCTAATATGTATGAAAGCCCACAAACCATTACCTCTACTTATTTACCCATACAGATGTAAGTGTACCTACTCAGAACATCTAGGAATATATTTTCTCTACATTGAATAAACATCGGTGTTGCTTATTCCCAGATCCCATTTAATTTTATTATGGTTTGGAATTAGATGAGGATAAGTATTGTTTCTTAAAGTAGCCCCCAATAGCAAGACAGGTGGTATATAAATTTAATAAATAAATATAAATAAATAAATTTAGATAGGGATCGTGATTTGGCTTGGTTCTAGAAAAAGTTCGAAGCAGAAGGTGAAGATTTGCCAATGAGCAGTGAAATATGACAAATATTTTGTAGGCGCTCATCTCTCACTACTCATGCATCTGACAAGTGCATTTAAGAGGAAGAGAGGAAAATGAGTAATATTCTATTTTCTTTTTCAAAAATGAAAAGCTACAGTGCTTGTAAAAAGCATAAGCAATTATTATGATCTATATTCCACGGCAACTAAATTATATGATCAAGAACATTTCAAAAGTGAATGAGTTAAAGTGAAAAATAAAAGTTAACAATCTTAGCAAAGTATTTTTGTATTTTTATAACGGTATTACACCATGGTACAGTGACTTGATAAGAAGTGATAGGAAAATAATCATCCACATACAGCTTACCTTACACATATTTTGTGACCTTGGGTAATATGGCAGTCTAAAAATACAGTAAATAAATAAAGATGACTAATAAATAAAGATGAATAAATAAATAACTCTGCATGCATCTTACAGGTTTATGTATGCATATAACAGTGATAAGCACAGTAAATGTACCCATAGATGTTCTTTATTTTATAATCAAATGGCAACTTTAAAAAGATGAAAAAGACATCACATGGAATATTTTATCAAGAACCAATAGATAAACCAAGGTAGTTTGTATGCTTAGTTACAATTAATCAAGGAATATGCACACAAGGGCAAATCAGCTCTGGAGGAAATAGATCTTAGCTTCTGCAACTAAATTAGCACATAGCAAATACGTCTACAGTTCCATATCAGCATCTTACCTGAGAGGAGTAACTCCAAATGAATCCTAATATTTAGTTCTTACTCAGATTAGGAATACCAGTTGTAAGGACAAAAATCCAGAGGTTCACCAAATGACAGGAGAGGCATAGAAAGCTCTAAGCCTTTGCTTCCATCTCGTGGCAATCTGGATTGTTGTACTTGAGAACTGCTAGCCTTAAAATTGTACTATATAACGAAGGGGGGGAGTCTCAGCTGCATGTAGTATGAGATAGGAATAAAAAAATGCCATTTCTATTATAAAATGTACTCAGTTCTCAATCAGCTGATCCCACTCTACACAGAATTCTATATCATTTATCCTAGTATGAACACTAAATAAATATTAAATATTACTGCAAGGGGTTGTTATCATTCTCTTCAGGCACGTCCAATTCTCTGCCTAGACTAGTCCCTGCAGTTTTCTTGTCAAGATTTTTCAGAATCTTCCTCCTTCCCGTAGCTGAGAGAGAGTGACTAGTCCAAGGTCACCCAACTGGCTTTGTGCTTAAAGCAGAATTAGAACTCGGCGTCTCCCAAAGGTTTCTAGCATGATGCTTTAATCACTACGCCAAACTGATTCTCATTATAGGTATGCCATTTCCTATATAGGTGTGAAACCTATTCACATTATGACAAGTACCAGCGTACTTTCTAGATTGAGAAAATCAACCGTAATACTTTCAAATCACCCAACAATACCAGATACATGAAATGCAATATCTGCAGTTGAAAATAGTAGCATAATGACATATAACTAATACATTAGGACCGTCTAGTATACCAATAAAAGGAATACTACAAGCAATAAAATCACTAAACCGTTTAAAGAAGAGAGCTTTCAATCTAGCTCTGGAAAAAATAGATTTTAAAATGCTTGGCATTTTGAAGAAAACACTAAACTCTAGATGGAACTGAAAAAAGCAGTGGGATTCAGTCACTGATTGCAAGCAGAAGCAAGAAAATGAAAAGTAGATCTCTTGTTCATGGAAATGTGCTTCCAGGAGCCAGAGCTAAGTATTTCTCATTTCCAACCCCCCTGCTCTCAAATACACAAAATGCTATACTTCTACTTCGGGCAATTGCACCACTCCATTTATCTTAGCCATGAAATAGTAATGAAAAGATTCTGCATTTGCTCATTACGTAATGAGGCATCGTCCTCTGAAGGCCTGACTGGCTTGCAAGCCCAATGGACTTGTCTTCAATAAAATGCAAAAAGTGGTCTAGTAAACCCAGGTTAGAATAGAGGGAGGGTTTCCAGAAAGATATTTACCATTGCCACCAAGATTTCTTAATTTATAAGACTTAACCGAGGAAGAAGAGAATGGAGATACAAGCTTAAGTCCTCTAGGTCAGTGGTGGCGAATCTATGACATGCGTGCCAGAGGCGACACTCAGAGCCCTCTCTGTGGGCACGCACGTCATTGCTCCAGCACAGAGGTCTTTACTAGAAAGCCATAGGGATGCAGGACTCACCTCTCCTTCTCCACGCATGCCTGAGGACATTTCTGACATCACCCGCCCTTCTGCCCAGCAGCCCAATGAGAGCGCTTCTTCACTCCCCTATCTGGGGTAAGGCAGGTGACTCAAATGTGGTGCCAAGTCTGTGGTGAAGGTGAGAGAGGAGAGGGGGTAGGTTGGATGGAAACATAGTTCACAGCAGGTTGCAGAAGCTGAGGTAGGCCGCTGGAAGAGCCATGGCAAGCTTGAGTAGGCCATGGGCAGGGCACCAAGGTGCAGGGGGGTTACCAATGGCCACAGTGGGGGTGCATGTTGGCACTTTGTGATCAATACATGGCTTTTGGGTTGCAGTTTGGGCATTCGATCTCTAAAAGGTTCGCCATTCCTGCTCTAGGTTCTATAATAGCTAGTTTTATTGGCTAGTAGGAGGAAGTGGTTGGATCTTCTCTATCCATTCAGCATTAGTTAGCTCAGTCATGAAGAGTTGTAATCTCATACACGTGGAAGGTACCACTTTGTGAAGTCTGCCCTTCAAGTGAGAAATTAATCAGAACCTATTAGAAATATTATATATGAAAAAAATGGAAAATAAATTTAAAAGACATCTTTATCAAGCTAGATGCTTGCTTCCAAGCAAAAATGTACATTCTAGTGGCTGAGCTTGCACATTACACTAAGCTGTGTTTTAAAAACTGAATAAGTCACAATTGATTGTGTCCACCATAAGCCATGATTTACAAATCATAATGGCTAGAAATATTTAGCATGCTAAGGCAAACCCAGTTAGATAGGATATTGGCTTAGTGCATAAATCAAAGCCTATCAATGGGTCTTCATTTCTATTCTATTCTAAAACATTTAAAGAACTGTCTCAGTCGTTTTCAACAGGAAAACAAGTGCTTATATTTCTAAAAGCATTGTCAATGTTAAACTACTGAAGGTACAAACCTCCTGGTATGAATTTTCTGTATTTTGTCGAAAATGCATTTCAAACGAAGTGGGAGCACATTGTTTGTCTTTCAAAATCCAGTTTTTGCCCCTTAACATTCAAGCAATGTAAACCATAACTGTTTAGAAAATTGAAAAGTCCTTGGAACTAACCCCCTAGAAAGTTTCATTAAGATTGATCGTGTACTTTTGGAGATATTAAATGTTTTAGCCCCTATTATATTCTTGATGCAACCTTAATTATTCTGGCGCTATCATGCCTGAATAATAATGTGAAATTTATACATTTTGAAGGCAAGACATTTTGAATGGTAGAGCTTATAGAAACAATCTTTTTTTCTTTTTCTTTTTCGGGAGGATGAAATTGAAAAGTACACAATTTGATTAACACCCATTATTGAAAACTGCATATGTAAATTATTATATTTCAGAATGGTCATTGCCATGCATTTAAGGCAGCATTGAATTTCCTCAGGGAAGCAAATTTTCCTTTCCAACTGGCTGAATTGCAGCCTATTAGCTTCTGCTTGCAGCAATTTAGAATTCTTTCCATTACTGCTTTTTGTTCTCCATTTGCCTCTCCCTGGGATTCTTGTTTCCCAAGTGGTTTGTACTAAATGCAGTGACCTTACAGCATCATGAGTTTAGTGCCCCTGACATTGTCATTGAGGGAAAATGAAGCCAAACTTTTTACCTTCCTTTTTCATGGAGGTAGTGAAGGGAAATTTTCTCCATAGTTAAGATAACTAGATCCACACATCATGCTGGGCTGTTGCGCGTGACATCTATTGCCCAGATTTGCAAAATATCACAGCAAAGCAGGGAGCCTTGACTTTGGTGCATTAGCAAGTGGAGCATCTTCTGCAAAGTGTCTAGGAACTTCTAAACCACTCTTCACAAAAATAGCTAAAACGGAGCCCCTGGTAAAAAAAGCATAGCAAATGCTCCTTCCAGTTCAGTTTCCTGTACACATGTTATGCTCTTCTCTCACTCATGCTGAGATAATCTGTTACTTTCCACAGATAACCTGAAAGCTGCTTGAGAACTGGGTCACTAACCTGACAACATTAAGTCTCTATGGACCATAGCATGTGTTTGCAGACAAACTCTATATAATGAAGAGGCCTTCCTCATTAAAATTCATCTTTTACCTGAATGAAGGGGTTGCCTAGATGGCAGTGCTGTGTACTGGCCTTTTTTCAGCACCAAGGATAGTTCCCTTTTTAAACTCAGTTTTTCCCATCATCTTTGCAAAATTGGGCTATCTCTCAAAAATTAGTGAGAGGTATATCATGTGATCTAGTGAATTTAGCAGACATTTTACTTCTTCTTTTTTGCTGTTTCTTGTGTTCAGCCATGTCACTGAAGATGAACTTTGGAAATATTCTACATTAAAAAATTACTGTCCCATTACTTTGGGATTTCTTATTCACCTATTCTTATGTTTTAAGGCATCATGCCTTTGCAATATGTAATATTAGAACTAAAGGATTTGGAACAAAATCTTCTATTCATTGCTTCTCATTTTGACATAATTGGATTTACTGACTGAGGGATTGGTTTTCATATATGTACAATAAAGTTAGGAACGATCTTTTTTTCACCTACATCTTGCCCATGTAACTTACTGTTCTGTATCCATTAAACGTCCTCTTGGAATGTTATAGAATAGCACTGGAGAAATTATTTCTTTGTCCAGTAGCAGTTTCTATCTCAGGTTGGCCCATGGTAAGTAAGAAAAGCAACACTTTTCATATCATTTCCCTAATCCATTTACTTCATTGAAAATTGGGTATGTAAGACTCATCTAAGAATTGAACTTTAACATTTAAATGTTAAAATATTTTATCGTGTTATTTTTGAGATGAGAAAGGGGAAAGAAAGCATTGATTGAACTTGTTTGTAGTGAAATCATTCACTATATTTTTTCCAAACCTTTTTTTGCCCTTGCAAGCTATCTTTGCTTCAAACCAGGTCTATGCATCACTTCTCTTGTTCTTTAAATTTCTCACTTCTCTGTCTTTCAGGATTTTATTACTTGCAACCATCCATGATTTTCTTAGTTTTCCTCTTCTTCTTGACATTTCCTCTTTATAGGTTTTTTTTATCCACATTAATTTTCTCTGTAAGACCAAACCATTTCAGCATACTTATTTTCTAATAGTCATTCACTTTTTTACATAATACTTGGCATCCATTCATTCTTGACCCAATCTCTTCCTGCTTTACTACACTCCACTCCTGTCACATTCCACTGACTTCTATGTCTCTCCTGATTTACCCAGCCTTCCTTTCCATAGCACAAAATAGGTATGGTCTTATACACAATCGTTATCTGCATATCACATGTCACCCAGTATCTTTCTTCCAGCATTTCTACACCTTAACATTTTTTATTCCATTTCCTCATTTTTAGTAAACTGTATATACAAAGGTACATTAATTCATATAATTATTCTAATTTTAGGTCAAGTATGTGTAACCTGCAATCCTTGATTTCATTTTCTCTCTTAAAAAACCTCTCATTTCAATTTCATCCCAAAATATTTCACCATTTTTATATTCCATTCCAAACCCCTCTCTACTGCAATCTTTTTGTTTAGCCCTCTTTTAACTCACTTCTGAAACATTTTTATTATTATTTATAACAAAACCAGTCTGAATTTCCTTTGCCTCTTTCAGTCTTAACCATTCCTTTTTCTGTTTGACTACATTCTTTCCAATCATCTTTTTAATCGCTCTACAGATTATACAATAACTTTCATCATTTTTTGGCAGCAATCATTATTTTGCAATGCAAAAAAGAAGATGAGAGATAAGCTCGTACTTGAAATGGACTTTTAAAGCAGATACTCAGCAAATAGTCACACTTTTATTCATTTGTAGGTTCACAAATCACCCAGCCACTTTTAATGTGATTCTTTTCTTCTTGTTCCCACTTATTCAACATATATTCCTCCTCTGATCACATTCATTCAGTTACTATTTTTCTCAAAACTCCATCCCTGTTTTTTCCATCATCACCATTCACTGGAGTGTAAAAAAAATACAATAACTAACATATGAATTCACACTTTTAAATACACCCACAACAAACTAAATGACAGTAATTAATTTTTTGCTGACATGCATTGTAGCCTTTCTTTCATAATTAAGCCTAAACCTTTATTTCACTGCAGGATTCATCAGTTCCATTCCACAAAATCAGACAAGGTTAATTCAGATTTGTTGCATCTATTTACCCTTCTGGTTATTTTTGCAAATATATCTGTTTTTCTTCATTTCATGTGATTTACTACTCTTGTTTTCAAGTCAAAATCTCCCATATACAATTGTCATTATCAGATACCATCTTAAATACTGATCTTTGGTTAACTGAGACTTTCACATAACACCTTTCAGTAATATTATTTGATAAGTAGAATTCTAGGTATGGCTTTAAAAAATGTTTTTGATGGATAGAGATCCTAAAAATATTTTTGCTGTAGTGGGTTTGTAATGTAACATGTAGAATTAATGCTTCATTCATAGTAAAAAGGATGAAGCATACTCATAGACGTTTTAAAATCAAGCGTATAATATTATGTTTTTGTATGTCTGTATCTGTAACCTGTAATAAATATACTTGACTTGACTTTTAGTAACACAGAGAAGATTTATACTTAGTTACAAGCACCTGCCATAGACACTACTCTCCAAGACCTATCCCAGTTAGTTTCAGTACATTTCGAACAGTATATGGCAAGCACAGTAAAAACCAATTTCACTTCAAGCATACTTATGCTTTTCCATACAAGCTAAGGTCTCTGCAGGTTAAGTTGTAAGATAGCGTATTGTTGCTTACGTTCCATTCACTACTGGGAGGTACATTTATTTATGTTACTTTATTTTATTTATTAAGTCAAGCATATATGAGAAAACAAGTATAAGTATAAACATACCATATAAACATATAGGTATAAACAGGTATAAATATATGCATAATAAATGGGTACGAATAAATGGGAACAGTAGGACAAAGACCGAAGGCACGCTGGTGCACTTATGCACGCCCCTTTTACAGACCTCTTAGGAATGGAGTGAAGTCCATAATAAACAGTTTACGGTTAATGTTTTGGGGGTTTGAGGGTGTAATAACAGAGTCAGGAAGTGAGTTCCAGACATTGACCACTCTATTGCTAAAGTCGCATTTCCTCAATCAAGTTTGAAGCGATTCACTTTGAGTTTGCATCTATTGTTAGCCCGTGTATTATTACGGTTGAAACTGAAGTAGTCATTACATGTAAATGCAGTATACTGATAGATGCTACGTATCCATGTGCTTTAAAATTATATTTTAATTCTTTTAATTCATGTTTTTAATTGCCGAGCTTCTTTTAAGCACAACTATCTTCTTATTTTCATTTTTACTATTAGGTGCCTTGAGCACCTAATGGTTTGGAAGAGAAGTTTAAAAAGTGGAATATAAATTCAAAAATATAGATTTAAAGAAAGGAAGTATTTATTAAGTAAATATTACACAGACTATCATGTGCTACACACACACACACCCCAGCAAAGCACTCATGAAAATTGCTAAGGCTGTGAAAAGGATTTTATTCATTCTAGGTAGAATCTAATGGATAAGGATTCTGGGACAGGGAGGTAGCCATTAATTAATTAATTAATTTTATTCGATTTATATACCGCCCTCCTCCCGAAGGACTCGGGGTGGTGAACAGCCATTTAAAAACACATATATGCAAGAGTTAAAAACCAAATAAAATGAAATATAGGTAAAGGCCGATACAAATTCTAAAAAACTATTAAAATTTAAAAATCTAAACCCC
>JANHFO010004681.1:516498-531566 GCA_032468095.1 Pareas carinatus | reverse complement strand
CCCCCTGCCACCCCCCTGGCCTCCTAGCACCCCCTAAGCCATCCCACCGCCCCCCAGGGGGCGGTACCAGCCATTTTGGAAACCACTGCCTTAAAGGAACAGATTCTATGTATATATTGTATGTATGTATACATGCATGCATGTTTATCACTGGAACGAAGCTGCAGTGTGTTCATGTGCCCAAACTAAAAAAATATCTCAAATATCAGTGAAACTTTACTATTTGCATCTGCTGGGCCTGCTGGATTGCTTTAAATCAAATTTACTCCTCTTTGAATAGTTTCCATAGCAACACTCTTTGTTACCTCTAAACAATTTAGGAGTATAATCTGTACCTTCTTGACAAGCAGATAACATGTTTATTGACAGCATTATGCATCGCCTATAAGTCAAATAGGTAACAGAGTTGAAGAGATATTTTGGACTATAATTTCAAGAATTCCTTGCTATTAGCTACCGTATGTTGGCTAGAAATCCTAAATATATAGAGGTAGGTGACATCAGAGTGCTTAATATCCCCTATATAATATTTTCCTGACAGATTAATTGACTTTTAGGACAAGATAGACCTATTCACTATGTTTCTACACATCAATGTCATTTCTAATTGTAATATTTATTAAGCTCAGGGGACAGACTATTTTAAATTTATTTTAAATTTAGATTATTAAATGATGCCTGGTTACAGCACCCGACTAGAAGCCAGGAGACTGTGAGTTATAGTCCTGCTTCAGGCATGAAAACGGACTAGGTGACTTTGGCTCAGTCGCTCTCTCTCTCTCTCTATCTCTCAGCAAAACTCATTTCCCGGAGTTGCTGTTGTGGGGAAAACAGGAAGGGGAAAGAGTACTAAGTATATTTGCCACCTTACGTTATTTATAAAAGCAATACATGTGGGATAAAAATAGATAAATAATCTTAAAACCTGGTATTTCAGTAGCACGTGGATATGGCGTTCGCATTATTCCGGAGAAACAAGAACTTGGGCTTGGGAAGAGACGACATCCCCACCTGACTGAAAGGAACTAGTTCCAAAATTGTCAGTGGTGCCATGATTTTAATTTCGTCCATCCGGATCCAGATTTCTGCTGAACTAATAAGAGCGTCCATGAGGCAGGCCTGAACTGTAATTAGCTGGCATGCCAATTTTTCCATCTGCCACCAGTTACTGGTTTATTACCATGCCACTTTTTTTACAGCTGGTAAACTTGCATGAGGACAATGCCTTTTTTCCTGGCAGAGCTACAAAGGAGGTGTCATTCCTGAAATGTTCTGGGTAATGAATCAGTACTTCCTGAAGGTCCCCTTGATATTGGGATCTCTACTGCTCAGATGCATCCCCCCTTTAAAAAAGCTAGATTTTTTTGAGGCAGACATTCAGTTTGGATGAATCCCTCAATTGTCAAAATACCAGCCACATCAGGAATAATTGGCCAGTGTACTGTTTTTACTCCAGAACCTGATAATGAGAGCAAGAGATGGGGGGAAAGCTTCAGGAATTGCCTGCTAAGTACTTTTCAGTTTTGCACTATGTATTTTAGAATTCAATGTTTCACTTGACTCAAATTAATCTCGTTCTTCTCCCCTTCAATAAATTCCTATAAATTTGCCCTTTTTATAAGTCAAAATTAAGGCACACCATGAAAGAAAAGAAAAACTCCATCGTTCTCTGCAACCCTATCATGTGCCTGCTGACTGGCAGGAAAGATGGCTGGCCTAATTAGCAAGTCTAGCCTCGTTACTTTTGCTGGATCACTGCCTTTTAAATTAATGTTCTGTATTTCCAGCAAACTAAACCATAAGCGAAAATGAGTGTGTGTGTTTTTTTCCAGTTCATCTGCTGGCCAAACCCTACGCAAGAGAAGCCTGCTCTCTCCCAACAGCAGTTTAGCATAGAGCACCCACTTCACTGAGCCTGTGACCTTGTGAAATCTCCTGTGAAAAACACGTTTAGGCAATCCTGGTTATGCTGTCCACAAATTCATTCAATTCTCAGTCACTCTTAAGAGGAAGGAAGGTTTTTGCTATTCCTACAGAAACCCGAGTACAGAGTGTGGTCCCATCAGTAAGAAGGCTGTATCCCTCAGCAGAGGGGGAAGCGAAAGTTATTTCAGTCACTCCTTTCTGCTCTTCTTTAACACAATCTCATCCAAACTGTGTCTTTCCTTGTGTCTAGTGTGTTTGGAGTTATAATCTGCAAGTCTTCCTTTCACAAGAAGGTGGGAGTATCATAAAGCATCTTCCCCAGGGGACATATCTGCTATGCACTTGTTATGCATTTTAATTGGCGTACTTTCTACTAGAGAATCCTGTGACTTGCTGGCTACAGTGGTAGTTAGAAATATCGGTTCGACGTCATTGTGTTCCTTTCCCTTAAAAAAGAACTGCAGTTCCCATTATTCCTAGGTAACAGTCAGTTGAAATCTTAGTATTGATATGCCCACTACTGCAGAAGAGTAGCAATAGATCTTGGACTGTTGTTTGATCTCTCTCAAAGACAAGTTGAGACCAGTATATTGCAATTGATCATCATTTCAAGTGTAGTGGGGAAACAAACTATTCCTTTGCCATTTCTTTTCTTGCTCCCCTTTATACACTCACACCCTTTATAGCTGAATCTTGATCAGCACAGCTGAAGAAACTTTATCAACTGGAAAGGTTCCAATATCTTGAACTAGGTTATAATCATATTTTAATGGAAAATGGGTCTCTGAAAGTAATAGTAATGTTCTTCTGACCTTCATTGACTCTCCAATTGACTATCTCAGCTGACGTGAGTATGTTATCATGGCTTGGTATTACTCAAAACATTTACCGCTCTGTTATTCACTAAATACAGTTGGTGGAAGCTGACTAGGTGCACAGCTTTTGCATGGCTTCTTTATCTAGTCTAATGGATTATAATTTTCTGTCTTTCAGTTTAACCAAAAGGCGCAACCTGTGTCCTGCTTCAAACATTTAGTCCAAGCTAATATCCGCAACAAGAAGGTCTTCAAAGAGGATGTAGAAGGAATGGAGGCCCAAGGAACCACTGATTATAAGGCTGGCTTTGAATATGCCTTTGAGCAATTGCAAAATGTAAGGCCAGGGACTTGGAAGGGTGGAAGGTTAAGTGTTAAAATGCCAGATTTCGAATAAGGTGGATGCAAAGGAAAAGCTAGATTTCAAATAAGATGCAGGCAAAGCAATATGGAGCTGGAGAAGTAAGGGCCAATTTGATATAAAGACATATGAAGAATTTCTAATGTTCTATTTACTGAAAGCACAAAGTACAGGATCCTCTTAACCTGCCCCCAGCAACTGCTATCAAGAGGGGAAACAATGAAAATCTCTATATTTGTAATTTTAGCTTGACCCTGACAGGTTTAAGCAGCAGAAGGCTATCTGGAATTTCATGTTTGTGTTCTCATAATGTCATTACTGTGTTAAAAAGTAAAAGTGATTATCCTAAGAAGCTTCTCTGTTAGTTCAGGTTTCCTTGATCAGGCACTAAGTAAATATATATTGCACAACAATTGAGAAGATTGAACCTCAACTCTTACTAGGCCAAAAAAACCTTCACTGGTGGATTTGGGTTGCTACTGTAATAAAATGAGAAAAGAAATCACACATGCTGCTTTGAAGCAAGAGAATAGAAATGAAATAATACTCTGAGGTAACAAGGAAAGAAAGAAATCCATTGTATTTGCCTGTATTTTCAAGGTTGTCCATTCTGTCTGAAAGCTTTTCAGAACTTTGGACAGAGCACTAAATTTTGGATTAGATATGCCTCTTATGACATTCGCTTCTTGTTATTTTTCTAAATCTAACAATAGGTTTGCCATGATTTCTTCCTTCAGCCTTGGAAACTACAGCAAGTTATAACAGTCCGTTCGGCCCACACAGTCAAATGTTTGATGGCAGCCACAATTCACTTCCTTTGTTTTGTCTCCCTAGGTAGATGCAACCTTCCAGTTTGCCAATTGCAGTTTTGCTCTTGAGATTTACTACAGCTTCCATTGCCTAGCACAACATTCCACAAACATTGTCTCCCTTTGCTATATTCTGTTCTGCTGGTACCTTAGCATACAGATAAACACTAGCCTAGCATAACAGTATTTTATTTAAAAAAAATAAAGGACTGTGAAGGACTGGGTAATCTGTCGTTTAAAGCCACAATGATCTACCCCTTTAGTTCCAAGTTCCAGGATGCCTGAATCATAGGAATCCTTTCAGAACAGAGGCAACTCATTGTATTTTAAATATTCTGCGCTAGATTTTTAAAAAAGCTGCCAGCACATTACACTGTAAGCACACTGCATTCCTCTGTTTGTCTCATATGTAGATCATCTCTCAGAGGACTCAAGATAAAATGCAAGGTTGTTTTTCACACCTATCAACCATAGGATAGAGGGTTTGTTTACATTCAGTAACACTGTGAGGCAAGTTGGACCAAGATAATGACTGACACAGAGTCAATAAACCTGTTTCTTGATTGAGAGGGGTTCTTCTGGCCATAATACAAGTTGTCCTCACTTAGCAACCACTGAAGTTATGACATTAGTACCCCCCCCCAAAGGAACTTATGAACCAGTTCTGGAATTCTGATGGTCCATGGTCATTTCTGGGTGCTTGGCAACTGGCTCACATTTACAACTGTTTGCAACATCCCACAGTCTGGGGGATTTTCAGCATTTTTTGCAAGTTTCTGCTGTTTACTTCTAGTTTCTGGAAAAATAAAATGGTCATGTGGTATAACAGATTTCTTTCACACAACCATCACATTCACTTAACAACTGCTGTAAAAAGGTTAAAATCTGTTGTGGTCACAGGGATACCTACTTAATGACTGCCATAACCTATTACCATAATTCTGAACTCATTTATGGTTGCAAATTGAGAACTACCTGTAGCACAAGCACTAATGCAAGCAGGCATTGCTTAAACATTGCTGTTTGAATCCTGCCACTAGCAAGAGTAGTTCATTAGCCAAAAGGATGTCTGAATTGCATCTCCTATGTGCAAGCAAGGCACACTTATTCCTTCCAATAAATTTTAAAAATTCATCTCGGTATCCCACTGCCTTACATTAGCTCTGTCTCCTGATATGCTAGAACTGGAGGACATTTGCCCATTCAACAGCATAGCATCTCTGGAATTGCCTTCATTGCAATTGTTCCCTGGAATATTTGATTCTTTAAGAGGCTCCATGACAAACAGAGCTGGGACATTCACTTTTCTTTTTCTTGGTGATGTGTGGGGCTGAGACCAAGAATAAAGTTTCAGTGCTGGGTGCTTTCCCCCAGATAAATGGAAAACTCCAGCAGCTGGTACTTACATTTCATTGGAAATAGCTGCCTCTTCCCTTTCATTATAAAGCTAGCGGGACCCATCTGAGAAGACTTGGATCAGAAAGGGTATAATGACGTTGGACAAAATAAAGATGAATAGCTCTATTAAATGCTGAGCGATAATAGCCACAACATAATTTCTGTCCCGACAGCAGCTCCCTCTCCCTTGCTCATCTGTACTGCCTTCATCCCTGGAGAATAGCTAAAGAAAACAGATGTCTCGCTGCCACTGTCTTAGAGGACAGCAACCGGGATGAGAAAAAAGTAGAACTGATAGCTTTGACATCTATTGTCTTCTGCTCTTTCCCATTACAAATATCCTGTTGTTGACCTCTATAAGGAAGTGTCCTCCTAGGAACACATAAGTACACATATAAATAAATACTTAAGCTTTTACTGCTTCCCGTAAGATTGCAACCACACTGGATTTCACTGGCTTATCCAGAAGTCTGAAAAATACACTTCAATTGAATTGAGTTCTGTACAGGAAAAATATATGTGCTAATGCATGTATGTCTGTATTTTTGTAGTAAGCAGCCTGTTTGCGTGTATTTGATCTTCTCTTTAGGTATTAGTCCAAAGTCTCAAGTAAAATATATGGGGTCTGAATTTTATATAAATGTGCAGAGTTCTAATTCTACTTTGAAATCTGCCATTTAAAAAAAATTGTAATGACATTTATAATTCAAAAAGTATATACAAGAATATACGTATTTGAGAAGAATAAGAAAACTTTATTAGGAAGAAGCATACACAAAACCACATTAGGTTGCAGAAAAAAATGCCTGAACACGCTGTAAATGCCAGTTTTCTACCAATAATTTATTTTAATCAAGTGCCATTACAAATACAGTATGTATATTAGATTGCATCTTTCCCAGAAAAAAAACATGTACTTGGCTTTGTGCCCTATACTTGCTGAAATGTCTGCTTCTTATTTATAGTCCAACGTCACAAGAGCCAATTGTAATAAGATGATCATGATGTTTACTGATGGAGGAGAAGATCGAGTGCAAGATGTTTTTGAGAAGTATAATGGACCCAACAAGACGGTGAGTGTTCAAGTCCGCATATGAACTTGCCCTTCTGAGATGACTATATTATCTCCCCAGGTGGGCAGCTGATATTACTACAGCCACTTGTGTGTCTCCTCAAGTTCACAATCACATTGGAAAGTACTATATTCATTTCTCAAAGGGGTCCGAAAGGGAAGGCCTACTGGGATTCCTCCAATAATATCAAAATATCAACATTCAATCTTTTCCCCTTCCACAATCCACATCCAAATCATGGTGCAGTTCCAGCTTTAACCTCTCTAGTAATGCCATTGCCACGCTAACTCCATTCACAGAGGAATTGTATACTGCATCCTCAAATTGTTGCCAGCTCCAGCACTGTGTTTCAGATATATGAGCTTTTGAAATCAAGAATCTAAGTAATGAATAATAGATAGAATGCAACAGAAATACAAGCACTTTATATAGACACACAAATGTATCATTTCTTCCCTAAATATATAAAAACGCTATTTATATATTTACTTGAAAATGCTAGATCAGCTATTAGACAGAAAAAGACCTCGTGTTGCTGCATTTATTAGTCTTCAGTCAGTAAAAAGGAATATCTTAAACATAGCCTCTAAGTCAAAATAGATTCTTAAATTCTTAACCATCTGATTTCCTGAATGTTTTTTAGAAAAGTTTTTGATTTCATCTGTGCTTTAGCAGAGATAATTGGGGAAGTCTCCAAGAGGATTTGTTTTACTCTTCCATGATGATCATATATCAGATTCAACAAATGTGATAAAGCTAGAAATTCAGTTCTGCCCAGGGGTCAGAAAAAGGAATTCAGTAAAATGTACAGATAGTTTCTGTTTTCTGCCAGGAAATCCCATCAAAATGAAAGGGTATTCAAAATAATGACATTAATAAAGATCAAATGAAAACTAGAAAGAAAATATTACATGGCACCAAGCCCCATTCCAATGCCCTCTCGGGAAATAAACATTCTGAAAACTAAGTTAGTTGAACAGAAGATTTTACTGAAAATGTATTGAGAACAGAGATCAAAAAAAAGTCTGAACATTTTGAAACTTGATGCTCAGCCTGCCTGGCTGACATCCCACCCTGATTCCATGGCTCCACCAATTGAGTACCACCTGCCTGGTTGAGCAAAGATTCTCCCTCGGCCGCGTTGCCCAGGCAATTAACAGTTCAAGCGTCCTTGACATTCTCCGTCTGTGAGATAGGAATCAAGTGTAGCCGAGCTCCCCTCCACCACCCCCTGGATGAATGGCAGGCCAGAGGCCTGACATACTGCCCCCCTGAAAATAGGCTAGTTTCACACCTGCAAAGAGGTAGAAAGAAGAATGAAAACAATAAACAAAAGAACAACATTAAGATGGTTTGTGGGGATAAGTAGCATGGAAGCGTTTCAGTAATCTAGGGGCATTCACATGATGGACAAGCATCCATTCAGAGTGATCTCTGGGGAAATCCTGCCAGACCACCAAGTATTGAAGCTTGCCACAATGTAAGTGAGAGTCCAGGATCGCACGAATCTCAAAATCTTGCTCCGCCTCCACCATCAAGGGCATGAGGCCATCAATGCTCCCTGGGCGAAGGGGGGGATGTGTGTTCCCGCTTAAGGAGACTACAGTGGAACACCGGATGAATAAACCTAATGGACTTAGGAAGTTCCAGTTCAATTGTAATTGGATTAATAATGTGTTTAATGGGAAACAGTCCAATATATTTAGGTCCAATTTTTTTCAATTGTTGAGGGGACTTAAGATACTTCGTGGAAAGGTAAATACGATCATCCACAATGAAATCTTTTAGCAGACAACGCTTATTGTCAGCTTGTGACATGAATGCCTTCCTAGCGTCCTGAAGTGACTTGTGAACCACTGGCCACCCAATCCTTAAGAGACCCGACTATCAGTTTGCCAACAAGCAATTCTGGCATGGGAACAAAGTCCTGACCAATTGCTATTTTAAATGGAGTAAACTCTGTGCTAGCATGTACAGAGTTATTGTATGCAACCTCAGCAAAAGGCAGGAGATCTGACCAGTTGTCCTGTTGGTAATTGATGTTGCACCTGAGATATTGTTCCAGCACCCCATTTGTGCGTTCACACACCCTATTAGTACAGGAGTGATGTGATGAGCTCAAACCCTGACTGGTACCTTTCCAAAGTCAGGAAGTGAATTGAACACCCCTGTCCGAGATTATCCATTCCGGAGCATCATGCAGGTGGTAGATATGTTGCAGGAAAAGTTTTGCCAATGCTTTGGTGGTCAGAATCTTCGGGCATGGGACAAAATGAACCTGTTTGGAGAAAAGGTCAATGTAAACATTCTGGAAACTAAATTAGTTGAACAGAAGATTTTACTGAGAATGTATTGAGAACAGAGCTCAAAATGGAGTCTGAGCGTTTTGAAACTTGACACTCCGTCTTTCAGGATGACACCCCACCCCGTTTTCATGGCTCCACCAATCAGGTACCACCTGCCTGGTTGAGCAAAGATTCTCCCTCGGCCGCATTGCCAGGGCAATTAATGGTTCAGGTGATAGGAACCAAGCGTAGCCGAGCTCCCCTCCACCACCCCCTGGATGAATGGCAGGCCAGAGGCCTGACACATGGCCAGTATATTAAAAAAATGCAGATGAAGCATATAATGAGAATTGGCAATGATGAAGAGCAGGAAAGTTGAAGAAAGAGCTAGAGTGGCTAATTCTGGCTCCACAAGATCAGGCCTTAAGATCAAATGCATACAAAGCCAGAATTGAGAAGACAGTAAGAGACAGCAAATGCTGTCTCTATAAAGAAGCTGAAGAAATAGTGAACCAACTGATTAGCTGCTGCAAGAAGATCACACAGAGTAGCTACAAACAACAGCATGACAAAATAGCAACAGTGGTCCATTGGAAGATCTGCAAGAAACACCATTTGTCTGCAAGCAAGAACTGATGGGACCATGAAATAGAAAAAGTAATAGAAAATGAAGATGCTAAAGCACTCTGGGGTTTTAGAATTCAAACAGACAGCATCTGCCCCATAGCACATCAGACTTAGCAATTGTCAGTAAGAAAGACAAAAAAGTCTGGACAGTGGACATAGCAGCAGAAGAGAAGAAAAGAGAAGAGAAAAAATAGAAGAAAAACACAAAATACAAAGATCTGTAAATAGAAATAGGATATTGTAACAAAAGAAAGCAAAGATAGTACCAATAGTAATAAGCACCTTGGGTGCCATCCCAAAACATCTGGAGCACCACTTGAGCAGCATCAGCATTGACAAAATCACCATCAATCATTGCAAAATGCAGCTTTACTTGGAATAGCTTACATCCTGTGGTGATAACTTTAACACCATGCAAAGTCAACAGCTGCCTATCTCAAGTCCTTGGGAAGGACTCCATAGGCAGATAAAAATGTGAAATCCAGTCTAAACTTCTGACTGACTGTTAGATCAGCCATAATCCAACAACAACTTGTGGACACCTTCCTCTCCTCATTCCATGCCATTAATTTGTCTTGTTCTAAATGTTCATCCTTTGACTATGTTGAATCTATTTTACAACAAAGAAAATGACAGTGCAGTAGCTAAATTAAATACTGTTCTTCTGTACATATGCACACTTGATTTTTTTCCTGAAGAAAAGACGGGTAAAGCCATAAATTGCCTGTCTTATTCTACTGCCTATACAATGATAATCTTTCTCAGTGAGGATTTCTGTGTGAGTCAGTAACAACGACGCCAATATAAACAGATCTTTGAATATAGGATATAGTACCTGAATCAATTGAAGATCCAGCTATCTGACTTGCTTTGATTCAGTCATAGAGACAGACAGGAGCAGCTAACTCAGGTTTTATCCGCCTCATTTGATGTCAGCTATTTAGACAGTTGATCTTCCTGCCTGTCTGCTCCTGCACTGAGCCAGTGCCCCTTTAATGGGGCGTCTAACATACCGGTACTGGTTTTATTGCTTGCACTGACCTTGAAGTGCCAGAAGGAAAAGTGGACAGAACTTCCTTTGAAAGTTTGTAGAGGCTGCTTCTACAAGAGAAAGAAGAGCTTTAGTTAATATGCTGAATTTTTTGAGATATTCCATCAAAGTCAACTGTATGATGAAATATCAACCTGTTAATGGAAGTTGAAATTAAATGACTTAGACTCAAAGTCACATAACTTTTTTATTCTTCATGTTCACATTCTTTCTCCCTTCTTCATACAAAAAAAATAAAGGAAAGGGTTATGCCTGTTTGCATTTTTTTGAGAGGATACTCTTATTCAGCATGAGTAACAGAAAGCATACACTGTAGCTATTCAAATGTTACTGATTACAAATAACAGCAGTTCCCAGTCACTTCTGTGCCAGGATAAAATAAAAAAGGAAGGAAGGAAGGAAGGAAGGAAGGAAGGAAGGAAGGAAGGAAGGAAGGAAGGAAGGAAGGAAGGAAGGAAGGAACCTCACCTTTTTAATTTGTTGTGTATATGTCTTATTAATGTAACTAACGCCTAGTAACCATTAGAAGTAGGATAGTTGTCATGATTCCTTCAAAATTCAGCCTCAGTTTTTCAATATCTAAAATTAATTTCAGTGCATGTATACAACTGAGAATGGAAATTGACTTGTAGATTGGAAAAGCAAAAGTGAGAATTAGTTTAACATTCCCTGAAATGTTTTAGAGAGGGCAAGAAAAGGAGGACTTCAGTATTTTAAGAGATCTCAAGCAGAACTCAATTCAGCTTGCTTAATTGATTGGAAGTATGAGATGGCTCCAGGGAAGGGTTCAATTTATAGAAAACTTCTGCAAGGTGAAGATGATAGGAGTTGCATTTCAATGTGACTAGAAAGGCCTCTCATTTTGAATGTCTGGATTCCCTCTAGACAATACTTTATCCATAATTCCCAGTAAGTGAAGAAGAGGAAGCATAGATACTTTCCTTTACCTCTACAATTTCTATAGGAGATGTGCAATGATTAGAGAAAAAATACATTTATTGATATGGTATATTTAAATACTGTGGATAGCAAATATAAATCACCATAGCATCAACCTAAAATATTCCCCAAGTAAACAGCAATAAAATCATAATAAACATAACAATAGAGAATAAAAACAAAAGTAGAAAGAATAAGAGCCATTGTGGTTGCTAATCTCTGTCTAATCACTGCAGCATTAATACTCTGAGACTGTTTGGAAAATCTTAACTCTCTTGAAACAAGGCCAGGGGAGGTGCCATCCAAATCTCTTAGAGGAAAGCTGTTCCACAAGATGGCGGTCACAACAGAGGAGCATAGTTTGCCCCTCCCACCATACTGATGTGGATACACTGACCACCCTCACTTGAAATGAGCTGGCTATTTGAAATAAGTAGTCTAATTTGGGGGTGATGGAGTCATGAGTGATATTATCAAAGCAAGAAGTTGGCACATCCAATAGCTGTGAAACTATTTTCTCTGTCTCCCATTTTCCAAGAGAAGGAAGATGAAAATGGAAAAGAAGCTGGAGGGCAGAATTTCCTTCCTTTTTTTCCTCCTCTCTTGTAATTCCTGATTACTGTAGATTCCTATTTATACACAGTTTTTCAGTAGTACTTTGTGTATTAGCCAGTTTCCCCCCTTCAATAAAAGGAGGGGGTTCTTCCATAATATATCGAATTTATTTTTCTTGATAACCAGATTTTCCTCTTAGAAAATGTGTAAGCCTGTGAACCCTGATTAAGACAACCAAGCAAATTAATTCTTTCCTTGATATGAAACTGAGCAACACTACTATTATAGAACCATTCAGCAGCAACAAAGCTCTCTTGTAAGCTGCCCAGAATTGTTTTAGATGAACGACCATATAAATCTTTTAAACAAACAAACAAATAGAGCCCAGAGCAACAATGCCTAGAACCATTTGATTTCTTCATAAATAGGATCCAAAGTCAATAAAATATTTGGTTCATTGGATCAACTGATATGGGTATATAACAGCTGCTTGAAAATGCATGACCAATTGCTATCATGCATATGGTTTAGTTTTTGCCACAAAACTGCCAAAAATATCAATTAGTGAGCGGGGGAATCAAATCAATATGCTCCTGCATTTTTGATCTTTTTTTCCTACATCGACCCCAGAGGTTCTCATATATATTCAGATTAACAAAATATAAGCTCCTAAACAGAGGATTATAAATTGCAATCAGTGTTCTTCAAACCATAATAGTGCCAGGTATTATTCTCTTATATAAGAAGCTTAGCAAACCAATATGAAATGTACAGTAGTCTCTTGAAAATGCCTGCATATGTGTATATTTATTTATTTGTATTCCACCTTTATTGTTTCTACAAATAACTCAAGGTAGTGAACACATCCAACACACCTTCCTCCTTCCTTTTTTCCCCCACAATAACTGTGTGAGGTAAGTTGGGCTGAGACACAGTGACTGACCCAAAGTCACCGAGCTGACTTTCATGGTGAAGGTGGGACTAGAACTCATCATTTCCCCCTTTGTAGACTGGTGCCTTAACCACTAGACCCAACAGACTCTCTAATCTTGACTTCCTCAGCATACCTGGTTAGAGACATTTGTGATTAAGATTAATTTTTTATTTATTTCAATTATATGTCTGCCCATCTCACAAAGAGAAGTATAGGAGGCAAACACAATTAAAAACATCACTATAACAGGAGACACAGAAAGAAACCAATGCAAAAGAAGTAAAAATAAGTGACTAAGGATAACATCAGCAATGAAATAACAACAGCAACAGCAACAGCAACAACAACAACAACAACAATAACAATAACAATAACAACACAGCATGTATTCTAAAAAGATATCTTCAGTTATCCTAGGCTCTTGGAAAGAGCTCGCTAATTGGAGAAGGCCAACTCCAGCTTAACATCAAGCAGCTGTGTTCACCAGAAAATAACAATAACAATAACAACTGTGCGATGAAGTATAATAATAAAAGATTGCTTTCCCTAGACTACCCAGAGCTGGTCCAAGAGGATATCATAAAGATAATATTGAAAGCTTCTGAAAGATCAAGAAGAGCAAGGATAAATGTACTGCTCACAAGCTCAGTCAGTGCCATTTTGGTCCCATGTCTAGGCCTAAAACCATACTGAAAGGGGTCCAGATAATCCATTTCCTCCAGTATTCTCTGAAGCTGTAACACAATAATTGTCTCAACAGCCTAGCTAGCTACCAGATGGACAGTGGAGGTTGAGAAAGAGTCAGACATTTGCCTTCTAATATATCAGCAGGATCTTTCCCTCCCTTAAGGATACATTCACTACTACCAGAGCCCATCTATATATCCTTTCCTACGAAACATTTCTAACATGTATAGATCTAACACAGAGAGCTCATGGGTCTGAGAACTCACATACCATCACAATGATGAGCTTTGATGAATGCTATAGCTCCTGTTTCAAAGTCAGAATCCAACTTCGAGCAGATCTGAGTGACATTCGCTAGCAGCTGCCTAAAGTATTCTTCATAGCAGTTCTGTAAATGAGTCTCATGGGAAGGAATTGGTCAGTCCTCTTCAGGAGGGCAAAAGCACACAGCAGTTATCTGCAAGCACAATGATAATGGAAAAGGCTAGCTGTTTCACCATTCTTATTGTCATGAGTTAGGCCTTATCAGGGACCCCAGTACAAGCTCAGTTAAATTCATTCCTTGCTGACCTATGGCAGCATTCTCAGCACGGAATGGACAACTCACCATGGTTAACTCACCATGGCCAACTCATAACAGCCAATTCACCATGGCCATATCCCCACGACTAGCTCGTCACAGGACAACTCACTACAGGACAATTCAACAAATACAAAAGTTAAATTAATTTCAGTGGAACCATGGCCAGTAATAATAAAGTCAATCCAAAAATACAAGAGTTACAATCATTGTGACAAAAATGTGGTCACTAATTCTAAAAATAACTGAATGAAACTATTAATACAGCATTGAATTGCCCTGTGATAAGTTGTCCACTGGTGAGTTGGCTATGGTAAGTTGGCCTATGGCAAGTTGGTCATGGTGAATTGTTCTAGACTCTTTCAGCATCCCTTAAGATACAGTAAGTCTTTTCCACATTTTTACGATGCATGGCAGGTGTTTATATATTCTTAGGAAAGAAGCTGACTACTGGTCATGAAAATAGATCTGAAATCATTGTGCTATTCAAGTAATTGGAGTTTCCACTAATATTGGAATGGGCATATTGGTAGATTGTAAATATTGTCTTTTAAAGTTCAATGTTAAATTTTTATGTTTTTTGTACACCGCCCTGAGTCCTTCGGGAGAAGGACAGTATATAAATCTAAATAAATAAAAATAAAAAATTCATTTACAAGAGTTTGCAATCAAGTCATTTAAATGTAGGATGAAGTGAGGGAATGATATGCTTATTTTATGTTGGATGTTCCAAGTTTTTCTCCCTTTGGTAGACATACTCCTTATTGATGGTTGTTTTGTTCCAGGTACGAGTATTCACCTTTTCTGTTGGACAGCATAATTATGATGTCACTCCCCTGCAGTGGATGGCTTGTGCTAACAAAGGTAAGGTGCCTTCTCCTGTGCTTCAAAACCTTCAATTTTGCACAAGAGCAAAATTGCCTCCTCTTACTGTACACTGTATTATATAAAGGAGCCAGGATGGTGCAGTGGTTAAAAGCAGCACTGCAGGCTATTTTTGCTGACTGCCATCTGCCATTAGCCATCAA
>JANHFO010004681.1:471922-483951 GCA_032468095.1 Pareas carinatus | reverse complement strand
GACCGCGGGATCCTTGGGGGGGGTCTCTTGAGCTTCGTAGAGTTTTTGCAGGCACCTCATTACCCAACTAGCTAACATCATCCGTGCTAGAAGGGGGTGGGTTTTGAAGAGGAGGAGGAGGACAACTGTGGGGTCCTTGCTGCTCTCAAGGGTTGATGGTTTTCTTCAGACATCTCATAACCCAACTAGATAACATCATTGGCGCCAGAACCGAGGAGGACGACTGTGGTGTGCTTTGTGCTCTCCAGTTTGGTTGCTTTCTTGCAGATGTTCCATTGCCCAAGAAGGTGATATCGATTCTAATAAGGAGTGGGGTTTGCCCTTATATTATAATAATATATAGTTAATAATATGAAGTGAGAGCAGGCTTCACTCCTTACTAGCACTGATGATGTTACCTACTTTGGGTTATAAAACGTGGCCAAGCTCAGAAAGCACCAAGAACCCAGACTGGGGAGCTGTGGACTTTTATTAGTCATCCGAAATGATTTTGTTAGATTACTATACCACCTTTGCTTCCAAGTTTGGAGGTTGTGTACAAGGTCTTTCTTCCTCCATGTGTTTTTTTTTGCAAAAGAGCAATTATGTGGGGTGTTTAGGGTGAGAGATCAATGCCCCCCAATGAACTTGCAGGACTAAGGGTGGACTTCACTTTGGATCATTCCTTGCTGCTGGTGCAAACACCAGTCATTGCACCACATACACAAGTTGCATGCATTTTCCAAGTCCCATTCTGCAACAAAGGGATGATTTCGATTGTACTGCAGGAGTTTGATTGCAAAGTGACAGGATTAAAAGCCTGATATTTTCTGACTTTCCTCTGGGTGATGATTCAAGGATGCCCCAGGCTGCCTCCAAAGGTATAAAAAAATTAAAATGTTCCCTACTTGTCCAATTCTAGACTGTTAAAAAAGTTCAAAATGATTTTTAAAATTTACTAATTGGTTATAGACATAATAATAGTCTTAACTTGATACCAAGGGAATCAATCAGGAGTGCATACATAATGTACCAGATTACTAGAGTGGTATCATTACATCACACTTATCTCATTTTGGAAAGAGCAACCTTACACAAAATTAGTGACAGGAAGCAGAGATTAAGCACAAGGGGCAAAAGAAATACTGCTTAATCCTATTGTCAACTCACATTATTTAATTACTTTGACTTTTTCTATTATATTGTAAGCCATTCAAAGTTGCTGTTATCAGTGAGATGAAAGACCCAAACACTTAATAAATGAAATTATTCCTCTCCACTCCTTTCTATCCTCTCAAATCATCCCTTCCTCCATCATTAATTCATACAATGCTTTTTATTTTATTTTATTTATTTATTTATTTTAGTCAAGCATATAGAACATCAATAATAGTAAAGGGTAAAAAAATAAAATAAAAACATATATGAACATATAAGTAGGAACAAGTAAATGGGGACAGTAGGACAAGGACGGTAGGCATGTTAGTGCGCTTATGCACACCCCAATGCTTTATTTGTTAAACTTCGCATTTGAAGGTTTAATAAACTATCAAAGCATGATTTTCTTGATTTTTTTCTTCCTTTCAAGTTCATTCAGACTCCACCAAAACATCAGGCCTTCTGAAGATTACAGAACCTGGACAAATTATTATTAGTGCAGTCAGCAGTTCAAATTTAGCCCCAAATTCTTTGTGACCTACAGTTTAAGGCAGAAAAAATGGAAACAATGCAAAATTGGTAAAAAAAATGACTGCTGCAAAGCTGATGTAAAGCCACCCAGCAGAGGCTTCTCCCACCAGAGCCCGCTGGCACCAAGAAGCAGAGGCCTCAAGCGGCCTCTCCCACCCAGCAGAGGCTTCGCAGGCTGAGAAAAACTCCGCCGATCAGTTGGAGTCTCTGAGTGAACTCAGCGCCTGCGCAGTCAGTCCCTTGTCCATGTTTGGCAATAAATCTTAAATAACTCTAGTAAACATTAATATTTTTGGAATTCGTTTCTTAGTGTGTGTGTAGATGCAAGGACAAAGGTATGTAGCAAATGTGATTAGTGTAGCTTTTAATGGTTTTTGAGATATTGTGATCAGTCAGACAGTGAGTGAGCCATTTTTGACGTTTGTATCTTTAGATTAGGGCATGACAATGCTTTGGATTCTGTTGGCAACTTAGGAGCTCTCACATGCCTGTTTGCAACTCATGAAAGCAACTATCAGTTGCTCTGATTCTGGAAAAAACACAACTGCTTACATTAAGTTGTACATAGGTACTACATTCACACTCCCATTGCATTTCACTAAAATGAAATCCAAAGCACCACATGGTCTTAGGAATTGAAAAAGATTCGTATGAGAAGGGACTTGCTTGTAACTCCAGCTAAACCTGTTTGTCAGATCCAAAATGCCAACTCGGCTTTCCCTCTTTGAAGTATGTTCCAAAGCTACCTTTATTTGTATCCCACACAATTAAACTGACCCCCCTGAAATCTAAACCAATCTTTCTTACGTATCTTTTTGGGGATCGGTTTTTAAGATTGCATACATGTCAAATACTCTGAGAATTGTAAAGCAGCCAATTATAAGGTATTAGTACAGGGCAGTCTTCGACTTATAACAGTTCATTTAGTAACCAAAGTTCCAATGGCACTGAAAAAAGTGACTTAGGACTGTTTTTTACATTTATGACCATTGCACCATCCTCATGGTCATGTGATCAAAATTCAAATGCTTGGCAACTGGGGTCATGTGATCAGCTTCTGGGACCTTCTGACAAGCAAAGTCAATGGAGAAGCCAGATTGACTTAACAACCCTGTAACTAACTTAACTGCAGTGATTCACATAACACCTGTGGCAAGAAAGATGGGGGGAGGGGAAAATGAGGCAAAATCCACTTAACAACTGTCTCCCTGAGTAACAGAAATATTGGGCTCAATTGTGGTCGTAAGTTGAGGACTATTGTATAATACAGCTAGAAGTGGACATTAACGTTAGATACATTAAGTAAAATATATTTATATGAAACAGCTAGATGTCATGTGGACCAGCTATGAACAATCTTACTTATGAATAGTAAGCTGTATTTGCCCAGCTGTGCAACCCCAGTTGTGTGGAAGCATCATTATGCCACTACTCAAATCATTTTACTGGGTGTTTAACCTCTTAAAGCAACAACTACAAGTAGTCCTCGACTTGCGACTACAACTGACCACAAAATTTCTGTTTTTAAGCGATTCATTTAAGTGAGTTTCGCCCCATTTCACAACCTTCCTTTGCCACAGCTGTTAACCTAGTAACACTGTTGTAAAGTGAATCTGACTTTGCTTGTCGGGCTGCAAAAGGTGATCACATGATCTCAGAACACAGCAATTATCTTAAGTATGAACCTGTTACCAAGCATCTGAGTTTTGATCACATGATCACGGGGATGCTGCAAAGGTCATAACTGAAAAATGGTCACAAGTCACTTTTCAATGCCATTGTAATTTGAATGGTTACTAAATGAACTGTTGTAAGTCGAGGACTAGACAGCTCTATTTTATTGAAATTGGTCACATTTACATTTTTTTAAAAAAATTATCCAGTCTTTATTATTTTAATAAGTTAACTCGAGGCTGCGAACATACCTAATAATTCCTTTTTTCTCAAAAAGAAAGGTTTTTACTGCAATGCTAAAATAGACTGAGCTACCATTGAAAACAGAGTATCCAAAGAACAACCTGTACCTAAATCAGATGTGTCCAACCTTGGTAACTTTAGGAGCTGTGGACTTCAATTCCCAGAATTCCCTAGCAGGCATAACTTGCTAGGGAATTCTGGGAATTGAAGTCCATAAATCTTCAAAAGTTCCCAAGGTTGGACATCCCTGCCCTAAATGAAGCCAACTCACTAGGGCCCAGTTGCATTTACACCACAGAGTAAACTAAAACTAACCAGGAAGGTTGAATATGGCTCACCCAGATGTCGAGCCAGCATTCCCAGTTTCTCCTTTTGCCCTATTTGATTTCCCATAATGGAAATTTCCCATTAGCTATCTTGATAGCAAGATAGATAGATAGATAGATAAGATAGATAGATAACAGCATAGCAGAAAAATAAGAGACAAATTAATAAATTAATTATTTTATTTAATAAATTAAGATAAATTAATGAATTAAAATAAGATGAATAACAGATAAAGAATAGAATATAGAATAGAATAGAATTCTTTATTGGCCAAGTGTGATTGGATACATAAGGAATTTGTCTCTGGTACATAGGCTCTCAATGTATATATACTGTATATATAAGCTACAACTGATAAATTATGATCATAATCATAAAATACATTCATCATGTCATAAGATACACTCAGTGATAGACATAGAACCATCACAAAATACATTCATCCTGTCATAAGTAGATAGAATACTTTATTTGGCCAAGTGTGATTAGACATACAAGGAATTTGTCTCCTGTGCAGAAGCTCTGGGTGTACATGCAAAGGAACAGAATCATCATCATAACCATCATCATCTCAATAAGTGGGTAGTAAAGAAAATAATAAGAATAATGATACTACTACTGTACATGGGTAAATATACATAAAAATAATACTACAGCCATACCACATGATAAATAGACATAGACATTAGACACCACTGTGAGGCATCAGGTCGAATTAAGATGAATCATCCATTAAGATGAACGGCATATAGATTTAATAATTAAATATATCTGAAATATTGGAAACAGCTCATCTCAATTGTCCCCCCCCCCACAAAAAATAGCATCATTATTTTTCCCCTATCCCAAGTTTCCTGCAAGGAGTCGTCTTCTTTTTTAATTGGAGGAACCAATCTTTTCAGTCTTTTTAATTCCTTCTTCAGCCGTCGTTACCTGGGGAAAGAGGGGCCCTCTTAAAAGAGGTTTACTCGGAAGTAAGGCCCCGCCGAAGGAGGAACCCCACACAAAAAATGCCGGAGTCTCCTTCGGAAGGCCCCATGCCTATCCCTAGCCGACCAGCCTCTCCGTCCTACGGGGAACCCAGCGAGCCGGGCCTGGGCCTCGGAGCCTCCCTCGGAGGACGCGGCTTCCTCCACCCGCCGGCGGCCTCCCGGCCTCCCCGCAGGCCCGAGCGAGGGAAAGGCTTCATCCGGCTGGGCCCGCCGCCAGGAGGGCGGGCCTGCTCGCTCCCCGCCTGCGTGGAAGAAGGCAGGGACGGCCGCCAGTCTCCTCCTGGGCTGTTCTTCCCCGGCCGGCCGAGGAGCGGCACTGTCTCCCCGCGGCCAGACGCACGATCGGCCCAGCCGTCCCCGACAGCCGTCGGGCCTGACTGAGGCGGCGGCAGCAGCGGCGGCGGGAAGCAAGGCCGGGCATCGTGGCAGCCCCAGAAGCGCCGGAGACCCCCCGACCGCCTGCTCGATGCTGCACCTCCCGGAGCTGCATGAGGTAAAAAAGCGGGCCCGGGCGAGGGGCTCTGCGTCTGCCTGGCGGCGACGGCTTCTTCTTCCACTCGCCGGCGCGGGCAGGGGCGACATCTTGGCTGGAGCCAGGCGTCGCCTGAGGGAAGTCCTGAGGTAAAAGTTGCGGAGGGAGCGGGCCAAGTGGCCGCGGAGGCTCCGCGGGCCCTGGGGAGGGACTCCTCGCCCTCCTCCCTCACAAAAACAGCACTCGGCGTCGGTGGGTCGATTTGCGGCCTAACCTCTAGGCCTCGCCTGCCCGCTTGCGGGAGGCGCCTCCTTCCGGCGGCGACGGCGGCGGGGAAAACGACTCTCCCTCCCCGCTCGGACCCCTCTGCGGGCCGGGGGCTGCTGCTTCCCCGCCGCGAGACCCAGGCCGGCGACGCCCGGAGGGGTTGAGCGCGCCCGGGCGGAGGGTGGTGGTGGAAGGAAAGCGCTCCCCGGCGGGCCGCGGGGGCGACCCGGGCCGGCTGTGAGGGCCGGGGCAGGGTGGTCGTCGTCGTCGGGGGTGGTGGTGGTGGGGGCGTCCCGCCTTATCTCGAGGCTTCGAAATGGGGGTGGGGGGGAGGAGGAAAACCGCTCGGGGAAAGTCTGAACTTTTGTTTTGCGGCCGACAGAGGCCGACAGAAGCCTGCGGAGAAGGAAACTTTCTCGGCGGTGGCGGCGGCTCCAGGATGGACTTCCCGTTGGCCCAGCCCAAGCCTCCCCCCGACGGCAAGATCATCTTCTACCCGCCCGGAGTGAAGGAGATCACGGATAAGATCACCAACGACGAAGTGGTCAAACGCTTGAAGGTAAGCCTTGGACTCCCATCTCCTCCTCCCCCCCTTTTTAAGGTTGGCCTGACATTCCAGGCCAAGAGTTGCCTTGAAATACTGGGAACCAGGCTAGGAAGTGGGAGACCGGGAGTTCTAGTTCCCCCCTTAGGCATGAGAAGGTTGACTTTGGACCAATCGCCAGGAGATGATGAGTTTTAGTCCCTCCCCTTAAGCAAGAAATCGGGCTGGGTGACTTCTGGCAGGTCACCAGGTGACCGAGTTCTAGCTTTGCCTTAGGCAGGAAAGCCTGCTGAGTGACTTTTGAGTGCCAATCATATACTCCCCTTTGAATTTGTCTTGGAGTGATTGCAGCCATTGTTGTTTGTAAGCCAGTATTAGTATGTTATCTATGTTTAGTTTAGTGTAGCAGTTGAGGTGCTATGCTAGAAACCAGGAGACTGAATTCCAGTCCTGCCTTAGGCATAAAAGCCAGCTGGATATCTTTGGACCAATCACCAGGAGACAATGAGTTCTAGTCCTACTTTAGGGATGAAATCCAGCAGGGTGACTGGACCAGGAGAGTGAGTTCCATCTTAGGCAAGAAATCCGACCTAGTGGCTTTGGGCCAATCAGTAGGAGATGGTGAGTTCTAGTCCCACCTTAGACCAGCTTGGTGACTGAGCAAATCGCCAGGTAACTGAGTTCTAATTCCACCTTAGCCATGAAAGCCAGCTTGGTGTCTTTGGACCAGTCACTCTCTCTCAACTCATCTGATAGAGTTGTTGTTGTTGTGGGGAAAATAGGAGGAGGGAGGTATGTTGGATATGTTTACCACCTTGAGTTATTTATAAAAGTAATAGATGTGAGATACAAATAAATAAAATATGCCATTGTGTATCAGGGACTAGTCATTGTGTTTGACATCAGAGTTCTCTTAATTTGTACAAGCTAGTTCATTCTCCAGCATCACTTTGATTCTCAGCAGTGTTGTGCCTCCTGCTTTCAGATAGGACATATAATTCCCCTCCCCATTTTTGTGTGTATTTTGTGGGGTTCCTTAGCAGTCTGGATTTCAGTGGCAAAATGGTTCGAACAGGCACCATGTGTGCTCCATACACTTTAAGCATGCCTTTTCATAAAATTGCACAACAGCTGCAGAAGGCAACTGTGCAACACTAAATATAAATAATATGCTTAGGTCTAATAATACTTATTAGAAAGTAATAGCTGATGATAGAAACACTCTACAGTCATATTTAAAGCTGACAAATAACTGTCTCCAAATATTCATGAATTTCCAGGAATGGTTAAGTAATGGTTATTGTTGTTTGTAATTTTTGTTTCTTGTTTTTGCCAAAAGAAGAAATGTGTTTTTCTCTTCTATAGAAATCAGCTTGAGCACAGTTGGCATAGGAAGTAAATGTGAGAGACAGAGGTAGAAGAGAGGAAGTGGAAATTAAGTCATTTACTCCAAGGTGGCAGGGAAGAACTTGAATAATTTACCCAGAGTAGTATATAAATTAGACAAACTTTTAGACTAATCTGTAATGCAAAATGTGATTCATTTTTGGTTCAGTGTGACAGAACATTAAAATATCTTTGTCATTTGATCTTTTTTATGGACAGGTTGAAAAAAATATGTAGGTTAGGTCTGAGATGAAATGGCTATCCCATCTGCTCTACTCAAATGGAGGTGACGATTTTGATTAAAAACAGTTGAAAAACAGTGTTTTATTTTCAGAAAAGAAACTGTTGCCATACTGGGCATCCTTAAATATTAAAGAAAAAATGGATAGCGGGATTGGAAGCTTGCATTTTCATTTCTTTTTCAAATCATGTCCTCTAATTCAAAATTGACTTTGAAGAATCAGCAGTTTTGTGAACATTTATTTCTTACCAGAATGAAAGTTTAGCAGACGTTGTGGTGCAATGTGCATTTATAGGAATACTGTTCCTGGATTATTAGGCTTTATTCAATCTTGAGAGATGCCAAAATATGCTATTTCAAGATCTTTGGCTGCCAGCTGGGTAGATCTTGTTACATTAGGGATTATTTGGTTTGGGAATAGTATGTTGTGTAAAACCAGTTATATTATAAAATACGCTTTATTGATTATTAAATGATAACTATTTGTAACTTAGCCGAGCAAACTAGCTTGGTCCAATGTGTACACCTTGTGTCCATCAGCAGAATGTAATTTGCTTGGAAAACCAATGAAACTCTTATTCATTCATTCATTCATTCATTCATTCATTCATATGTATTTTATATGCCGTCCCTCTCCATAGACTCAGGGCGGCTTACAATAAACAATATAAAAAATTACATAGATAACAAAACAAAAAATAAATAGACTTAAACTACAAGTAAGAAATAACTATAAATAAACAGAAAGACACAATCATACACAATTCATGCTTAGATCTCGTGAGATCAATAACCTCAAGCCTGCCGAAAAAGCCAGATATGTGGATACTGAATATGCCTGTCCAAATGTGAGTAGCTCATACTGTCCAGATAGGAATTAGTGAGTTGGGTGGAAAAGTTGATTTTATTTATTTTATTTATTTAGATTTATGGTGGCAATTTGCCATTAGATTGAAAGTGTATGCAAACAGCTGTCACAAACAAGTGCACCACTCACATTTTAGCTACCTCTGAGTCCCAGATTGATCACCATATGCCACCATCTGGCTAGAAAGTGAGTGTGACAATTTAAAGTATCGGTACTCCTGTTCTGTAGGATGTATAGTTGTATATACGTATTACTTGACTAATAATCAAAGCTTGGCATAAATATTCATAATGAATATGTGAAATGTAGGACTTATAGGTTCTCTGGCCCTAAACTTTTTAATGAATTAAGCATCATCTTCTTTCCTTTTTCTGTGACTTTGTGAACTCTTCCCTCACCCCTTTCAACCTACTGTATCTCTTTCATTCTTTGACCTTTTGATGTTCATTCCTTTACATTCCTTGGATTTCACTTTCCTGTAGGACATTTTTTCTCTAGACTAGTCAGGTGTGAAGCTTTCCTCCCAACAAATTCATCTTTCCCTATGTCCACAATAGTAGAACAGATTTGCAAACTTTGTCTCTAACCAGAAACGACCAACAAACACTCTCAGGTTGTATTTGCAACCCTTGGGGTGATTTTCATGAACTCCATACATCACTGGCACCAAATCTGACAGCACAGTTTTCTGCAAAAATTTTTTTAAAAGAAATGGTGGTGAACTTTTGCTTTTCACACTTTAAATCCTTTTACAAGGCTTAACATTTTCAGCACTTTAAAGTTTGTCAGCTTTCTTGGTTTATTGCTTACTTACTTTCAGGGTGGGGGATGGGTGAAGAGAAATGGTTGTATTTAAAATGTTTGCTTTGGCCCTTCTCACTTTTTTGATTTAGCGGTGTTCTTCTTTATTCTTTATTCTTTATTATTATTATTTTAATTTTTATACCGCCCTTCTCCCAAAGGACTCAGGGCAGTGTACAGCCATAATAAAAACACAGACATAGACAAAATACTAAAAAACCCTTAAAAATATTAAATAAATTGGCTGATTAAGATTAAAATTACCGTTTAAAATTTTTTAAACCAATTTAAAAATCAAAGAGGCTCAGGTAAATAGGTCTTAAGGGCCCGACGGAAGGCCCGGAGATCTGCGATAGTTCGTATTTCTTGGGAGCCTCGCCCAATCAGATTTTGGCACAAAGACTTAACTATTGATTTAACTATTAAATGCATTATAATGTCTATGAGCATTATAACTGGTGAGAGATTTTCAATGTTTAAATTAGGTTTGCAGCTAAAGATTTATCTAATTACATTAACATCAAAATATGTAATTTATTTATTTTTTTAAAAAGTGGGATGATGAGGCTATAATCTTATGGATGTTTCCCAGGGACTATGCTCAATTGCTGGATTAAATGTGAAGATATACATAAGACTGCATGATGATAGTATTTCCCTCAGCTAGTAGTCCCATGAACACATTTGCTCATGGATCAGCCACCACAGTGTATGCTTAACATCCTTGAAGGGGTAGCTACCTTACATGTTGCAAGTAAGCACACAGGGTGGGCCTGCTTAACTTCCTCAGCAACAAAGTGAGAAAAAATAGCCAATTTGAAACTATACATTAGACAGGAAGAGCACAATATCTGCTCATCAGTTAGCCATAGCAGAATTATGGTGTTTAACTGGATTAGAAAACAGCCCCCTCTGATTGTGGGATCTTCAGTTCAAGTTCCACAATATGCCTATTGTGTATAAATGACAATAGCTACTGAACCTAACCTTCAGTTAGTCATTCCCTTTGTCTTTATAGATGTGGTTGTTCTAACTTAGTGGCATTGATGATGACTAAGAATGCTGGGCAGTGTGAAATTCAAACATTTGGGATTTAAATAATTGTTTTGGCTGCAGTGGTAGGATTCATTTACTATGGGCAAATATGCTCATGTGCTTAAATGTGGAAGAGAGAATGATATTCCTGAGAGTCACAAAGCACCTATTGGCACATCTTGACAATACGATATATGCATTTCTCTTTCTTTTTTTAGCAGGTATAGGAAAGAATTAGCTAGAAACCACCACCATATGAAATATTACTTGTTCGGGATATTAACCAAAAGAAAAGAAGTGGATGAAAGTCTTAGGCTAATTTATCTCAGGAGAAGTTCTGCATTCATCAGAATGAAGCAAAAAGAACAGGCTTCTAGCTCATATACTAGTCAGATAAATCTGTCATTGAAAGGGCAACCAGAAATTAAGGAATAGAAAAATGGCATTGATCAGAATGAGATACATTTCATTGGCAGACATTTCCAGCTCAGTTCATCAGCTTTATTAATAGGCAGATGTGGCAGAGATGGACAGAAACCATAACAATTTATTTAGTCACTCCGTTGTGAATCTATTCAATAACAGTTCAAATTACTCAGCACAGTAAAATCACCCAACAGTCAGGGTTTTCTCTCTCTCTCTCTCTCTCTCTCCCTCCCTCCCTCTCTCTCTCCCCCTCCCTCCCTGCTAAATCCAACCAACTTTCATAGAAATCCCTCTCTTTAAGTAGTACTTTGCTCACTTTCAACTCTAGATAGAAGACATTATCTTGGCATATGAGTAGAATATATCTTGCTGGACACTTTAGAATTTAACTAGTTTTGAATACTCCCAAATAACAAAGACAGGGACTTATTTTCTTCATTCATTAATTGTTCAATATGGCATTCACACTTACACTTGATGGAGTAAAGATTGAAAAGTGATTGGTAAAATTTTACCCTATTAATGTGGTAGAACTTTATCCTAATTTAACGCCATTGGTGTCCTATTTCATTCTTGTACTTTTTACTAAAGGATACCTTAAAGGATATTTGGCACATCAAAACTTTGTTTGGATCTTTCAAGCTATGTTCTGATAAAAGCAGTTTTTTCTTTGATATCTTGGTATTGAGTGCTGTGTTCATAACTAGGATTGCAACAAACTATTAGTTATGCATAAAATAAATTTTAGCAAAGCTTCTTTCTGACAGACTCCTTTTTTTCTTACCTCTGCGCACTGATGAACCATTTCCATTTATTCTAGGGTGTTTTACTTTTACCACTTCTAGTACATTCCACAACTTTATTGTGGAATATATATAAGATTCCATAGCTCAATCTATTCACTTTATCATATGCTTTCTATAAATCCATAAAAGTACAATATAATTTCTCACTTAAATTCATGCATTTCTTTGTGACCTGCTGAAGAGTAAAATTGGTTCGGCACATACCCTAAAACTATACTGTGCTTTTGTCTTGTCACTGGCACATCCTTTCAATCAGAATTCCCCTAAAAGCCACCCAGG
>JANHFO010004681.1:459727-471912 GCA_032468095.1 Pareas carinatus | reverse complement strand
CTGTTGAGGGGTTTTTTCAGTTTTTTACCTATCTGGTGGGGCTGACAAAAACCTTTTTTTATGGAGACACTGTTGAAACAAACTTTTGAACACACACACACATATCCTTCATCCCTGCTATATGTTGTGGTAGGCCCAGAAACAGTCTTAGATTCAGAGTCTCTAGCTTTATGTTGACATCCAGATTGATCAAGATTCACAGAGAGGTGTTTCTCCCTGCCATAGAAGCCTTGAGGGGAAAAAAAATTTGGGTTAACATACTATCAATCACCTAGTGAACAACTTAGTAAAGAATATACCGTATATGCTGGGCTTCTAGAAGTTTCATGGTGTTTCAAGGATGCAGTTTTCAATAAGCATGTTGATTGCAAAAACTAGAAATGTGATAAAGAAGAAATCTGACAATTATCAAGTGTGAGCTACAAGTCCTATTTATAGTAGAAGCAAGGTTCAATTTTTTCACCTCCTTTTTCTACCAGTGTGGCTGAGAGTCCATTGATGGAGAAAGTCATTTAAATCTCTGCATGGGTATTATAATGAAACAGTCTGATCTTGTGGGTACTTCTGATTTGACCTTCATAAGACACCAAGCATTTTATAATACATTCTTCACATCGTTTCTATCCTGGTAAATCAACAGACCTTAGTTTGCCTACTACAAGGAAAACTACTAGGAACATAGAATCCAACATAGATAAGGAGAAATTTAGGTAAGGTTATACTGTTCATATATTGCTTTAAAGTGATAGTTTGCTTTATCTCTGAATCAGTTCTAGGTTTCTTACAGAAAAATCATTAATTTTACAATTAAAGCATTCCTTTCAGTTACAGCTCCCCCTATATCTAACACTGAGATTCTTGTGTGTGTGTGTGTGTGTGTATGGAAGCGTTCTATTTAATCCCAACAGAATTTATTTGCATTATGTACAAAATGTTTCAGTTAGGAACTGCCAGCATCTCTAATTACTGAACATCATAATTTACAATGACATTTATATTACATATACTCTGGTCCTGACATAGGCATGAAATTGGCTGGGTGATCTTGGGTCGGTCACTCTCTCTCAGCCCTACAAAGTAGGCAATGGCAAACCACTTCTGAAAAACCTTGCCCCAAAACTGCAGGGACTTGTCTACGCAGTCGCTAAAAGTCAACATGGAGTTGCTTTGAATAGTGAGACGGTGACATATAAATTTAATAAATAAACAAACACTGACTCAAAGGCAAAAAAAATACTCTGTCAAGGCATCGAACTAGGATTACTTTCACATGCTTGTTGTGAACAGGATGATAGTCTTGGATTCTCATCTCATTCACACCTTTTATCACCACTTTGGAATTATTCTTTCAGATCATCAATTTTCAAGAACCTGTAACTCTGGATTTCCTTGATGCTGAACTGGAGGATGAGAATAAAGAAAGGGTAAGTGTTAACTATAGATCACCTCTAATTTATCTGAGGCACACAGTAATTATACGAGGGCAATTTGGAAAAAAACCTCTATTTGGTTATCAATGACCGACACTTGCAGATACAGAACTTTTATTATACACATTAGAAAACTACAACATTACTTTGCTTTTTGACATAATGGCCATTCAAATTGAGGCACCTGTCATAACGTCTTACAAGGTCTGAAATTCCTTCTGCAAAGAAATCTCCCTCCTGGGAATGAAATCACCCCGTAACAGCTTAGTGAAGCATGTTGTCATTGTTGAAGCAGTGCGACAGAAGTGTCAGAGCATGCTTACTTCTGGTGTGGTGTTGGTTCACGATAATGTTTGCCCGCACACTGTTAGATGCACCCAAGAACCTTTGGAGCAGTTCCGCCGTTGGGATGTTTTTGATCACCTCCCCTCCCATAGCACAGATTTGGTGCCAAGCAACTACCACCTCTTCTGGCTTCATTCTCAAGAGGGAGATTTCTTTGTAGAAGGATTTTCAAACTTTGTAAGTCATTATGACAAGTGTCTCAATTTGAATGGCGATTATGTCAAAAAGCAATGTAAGATTCTACAATGTTTACTTTTACAAATCAGGGCATCAGATTTTTTTCTTTCTACAAACTTAGTGCTACACTGTCGCAACAGGATTTTTACAGTGCTGGTGATGGCAACATGGAATAATTTCTTCATGTATACTTGCATAATTATTCTTATGCTTCTGTATAGTAAATTGCATATCTATGTGTATGTGCGTTTATACCGTAGTATGAATCATATATGAGTAGCAATCCTGTCCTGTTAACAGATTTTCTTTGGATTTTAAAAGGTAACTGTAAGTTCAGTTCTTGGGTGTTACCACTAATATTAATCACCACCCAATTTCATATCGTTTTCTGTTTTCCCATTTTTAGATTCGCCGAAGTATGATAGATGGAAATAAAGATCAACAATATATTAAGACTCTGATAAAATCCTTTGATGAGGTAAATATGTTGAACTTTGCAAAGAGATTTTTTAAAAATGGCCCTTTATTGGAACATACTGGGGTATGAAAAAATATGTCATGAAAATACATGAAAATGCTTTCCATGAAATTAAGTCGTTATTCCATTTGACCAAGTCTCTTAAGACCTGCTTTGTTCCAATGCCTGTTATTAAGGTATCTGTGGAGATTCTGTTGAGTCCTTTATGAATGTTGGAAGTGCTGTTTTAGTCTGGACACTCATCAGTTTTTTAACTTAAGTATTATACATATTGTAAACTTCCCAGAGTCTTTTGGGATTTGGGCAGCCTTAACATTTAAGTGCATTATAAGTAAGACCATCTCAAAAGATTTAGTGGAAATTTCCAATATATTAGAATACAAGAACTAGGTTAGTAATTGGGATTGGTTAGATTAACTGAAATATATGCTCCTGGGATCACCAATTCTTTAATGTCAATTGCAAATTATATTGGTTTATTTACATTTATTTGATGAAGAATGAAATGTGGCCAAAAATCTTTGAAATCAGTTCATTAATGTTTTTCATAAATATTATAAATATATTTAGCAATATTTAGCCACTTATTCCATTTGACTCTACAGAGATATATTGATAAAGTTCATAGAACCTACACTTGGGCACCTATCAAAAGCACAAACTACAGGTAAGGAAGTAGCCAGGAAAATGCAGACTTCTTCTGTTTTCTTATAGCTCCTCCATATGTGATGATTAAAAGAATACTTAGCAATAATACTCCTAAAAGACTTCTTTAGAAGATAATGCAGTTTTTTGCTGAATGAGACAAGACACCAAAAGTTCATTCTTCTCTCTCTCTCTCTCTCCCTCTCCCTCTCCCTTTCTCAGAATTTCATATAATGTGCCAAATGTTTAGTGATTTACCATAATGTCTTGATTTGAACAGATAACCTTTTAGTGGGTGGAAGCATTCTGCCAGTCTTGGTTAGTTTGGAAAACAAAGCAGGGCTGGTTCTGGTGAGTATTTAGGTGGAGATCTCCTTAGGAAACCAGTATGTAAGCTAAATTGGGGGATTTTATAAAAATCTCAGAAGAAAATAATGGCAAAGTGCACCTATATTTTTCTAGAGAAAACAGATATGTCCATATAAACCATCAGTGTATATGGTCTAACTTGAAAGCAACTTTACTGAGGTTGATAACCAATATTAGCCGAAGTGATTATAACATAGTTGTGCGATCTTTTAAATTATTTTAAAAAGTCGCTCTCAAATTTTGTATTTTTCACCAAAATAGAGGTTTAAAATTCAGTAGTACAGTCTGTTAGAGTATTTCCGAAACCATTCCTTTGAAAACTGGATTGAACACAGCACATTAAGAGCAATTGTGGTACAACAAGCATTCAGCATCAAACAGTATAACAAATGTAGTCATTGGTAGCTATTGAGTAAGTGCTAAGGAGGAGAGGAAAAGTGACCCCTTGACATTTTTTGACACTTCTGCTCTAGAGATTATGGTATCATCCAACTATCACCGTGGAAATAAAAAACCTCTCTCCCTTAATGCTAGGTCAGCACAGCAATAGCTGGTTGAGGCTACAAATGGCTGGTGCAGAAATATACAGTGCCAGGTCTTCTTTGTGGGTCTATTCATTTATATTATTATCCATGCCCTTAGGTCTTGAAGGGTAGAAATAAAGTCTGAGAAGCATCCATTGATTTTTTTAAAGCATAACACTTTTCCAATGTATATATCTCCCCACTGTAATGTAATAAGAGGGAGCTACCTACTATAATATCAAGATTATATCATGTTTGAAGTCTGCAACCAGAAACTGTTAAGCAAGGCTGCCATCTAGTGTGTTATTCTTTATTGCAAATGTATATATTCCTCTGAAATTTTCTAGGAAAACCAATGTATCACAAGATAGCTCAACAAATACCAGTTATTTCTAATCCAGCTATCTGACAACCATGCATAGAATAAGAAAAACTTTACATCTGCGATGAATTTGTGTTTCAAGATGAATTCTTGATGTGGAATAGCAAACGGAATCTCCTGGAAAAGGCATTTTAAGCTTAACTTTCCCAAATCTTCATTTCTAATTCGGCTTCACCTTGTTTCCAACAAGTGTCCTTTAAAGATACTGGTTTTATCCTTAGCTATATTTCATTCCTGACAAAGACAGACCATTCTGAGATTCATTCTTCTATAACATCAATTAATTAAATATTCCTTGGACAATTTGCAATATCCAACACTTTCACTCAAGCCTTAAGGCAGGTGTCCCCAATCCAGTTCCTTCCAGATCAGAATCAGAATTTATTGGCCAAGTGTGTCTGAATTTGTCTTCAGTGTACATGCTCTATACCTACATACATTCAATAGACAAACTATTATTACAATCATAAGATACATTCATAATCATAAAGTATATTCATCATGTATTGGTCTTCGACTTTGATGATCTCCCAAGCCAATTTGTTGGCATAAATATCCAATTCTTGTCTTCTGTTCAAACTGTTTTCATCACAAGCACAACTGCTATGGTAACACGATGATTTCCCTCTGTTCCTTTTCCAGCCTAGGTCTGGTCTTACCAAATTACAGCAGATCTTACATCCAAGCTAATCTAAGTGACCAGATTCTCCAGGTGAAGTGTAAGTACATGTTTTTCTTTTCCTTCTGTTCTTCCACATGCCCTTTAACCCTAAACCCACCAGCTAGTCTGATGATTTTCAAGAGAAAGCAAAATGCCTAAATGTTAACACTTTTAAAACTGTATCGATTTTTTTTATAAAAAAAAATCCTACCCACAAAAAAAGAGGAATGTATCTTATGATTATCATTTTATTTATGAAAGAATAACACAGGCTTCCCAGAGATGAAACGATTTACCAGATCCCTTGCAACAAACTTAAAAACATCCAGGGGAGATGAGGTTGAGTTGTTGCTTGATATGCTTTTTATGTGGTAGATTATAATAGCCGCTGGTTAATTTGAAAACTGGGAAATTTTGCATGTTTCTTTCTGTTTTGTTTAAATTTGTTTTAAGCCATTCTTATTTGTTTTATTTAAAGTTTGAATTTCTTTGCTTGTTTTCTCACTAATTTACAATTAATCTCTGTACTTGTGTGTTTGCTTCCCCTTGTGTGTGATCCTGGGCTCAGCTCTCTCTCATCAAAGGGTGTGAGGAACTTCCAAGGGAGTTTTTAACATCCTGCTCAGAGTGATTCTGCCTTTTTCTGTCTGTGTCTGTCCCTCGGTCTATGTAATCCCTCTTCTTCCTCATCTCTCTCTCTCTCTATCTCTCTCACTCTCTCCCTTCTTCCACCTTTTGAACTTCATACTCATGCTGTATTAGTTATGGCAATGAAAAATCTTAATCAGGGAAGTTTCTCATCTTTAAAGTGATTTTATTCCTTAGAATGTATGCTGAAGTATGACATATTGAAGATTCGCTTAGGAAAGATATAGGTTCTAAAATACAGACAGACCTTGACTAGCAACTGTAATGGGGACCAGAATTTCCATTCGCTAAACAAGGCATTTGTTAAAGTGTGTCACACCTGATTTTACGATCTTTTTTGCCAGAGTGGTTAAGCGAATCATTGCAGTTATAAATTGAATCACATGGTCGTTAAGTGAATCTGGCTCCCTTCCCCCCCCATTGACTTTACTTGATAGGAGTCAGTGGGAAGATAGCAAATAGCGATTACATGACCCCAGACCGTTGCAACCATTGTAAGTACATGCTGATTGCCAAGCACCTCAATTTTGATCACATGATTGTAAGGGTGTTGCGATGGTTATAAGTGTGAGGATCAGTCGGATGTCACTTTCTCAGTCACTAAACAAATGGTTGTATATTAAGGACTACCTGTATGTAGGTTCTTCTGACCAAGACTGGATAGAAACAACAATTACAGAGTGGGCTCCCCCCTAAATGGGCTAATCCAGCCTCAGAACAAATCGTTCCAAGTGCTCTGGACATATTATAATATTAATCAGGCCCACACCTTGTGTTTCTTGTAGTAGTTAAAGAATGGCTCATTGTGCATATTTCTTGCCCAGATGTTGCCCCAACCTGCTGATTTTTAGCTAAATTCGTTTTAACCCCACTGCATAAAGGTATTACAGATGCAGCCCTATTCCAATTTACTTGGGAATATAGAAAATCCTTTCAATAAGACTTTCTTAAGGAAAAAAAACTGTGTTGATACTAAGAAGAAATAATGTGAATCATCTTTCTCTTGCTATTTAAGCTACCACTTCTCCATGGAAAGAAAAAATAAATAAAGATCGTCCAGTTTTAAATTGAGCGGGGGGGGGTGGTCTCAGCTGCTTACAAAGTCAAGGGGGTCAAACCATTTTCCAAAGCACCAAAAAGCAAGACAAGAAACAATGGTTGGAAACTAACCAAGGAGAGAAGCAACCTAGAACTAAGAAGAATTTTCCTAACAGTGAGGACAATCAACCAATGGAATAGCTTTCCTTCAGAGGTTGTGGGTGCTCCATTACTGGAAGTCTTCAAAAAGAGATTGGACCATCATTTGTCTAAAATGGTATAGGCCAGGGTCTCCTCCTTGGCCAGGAGTTTGGAGTTGAAGACCTCCGAGGTCCCTTCCAACTCTATTATTCTATGGTCTATGCTTCCAATATTTTATAGGAACAGTTGGTGCTGTGTTCACAATTGGTTGCTTTGGAAAAAATTGCCATCCCATACCTTCCAGATAAAAAGTTACGTTATAAACAGTATTATAGCAAAGCCTTTTCCTTAGCATGGAAATTTTGTACAAATATGCTTTTGATATGGGAAGTGTTTTCAAATAGGTAACTCCCTTGTACAACATGATATAAGTTCTGGGAATGATTATCGCAGCAAATGTAAATAAGAATCGGATGAGGCCTCCTATATGTCTCAGGCCAAGAGATGATACTTTCCAAGGAGCATCTACCGTGAACAAGCATCTCTCCTTAACTCCTAGGTCAGACCGTCTGTGCTCATATAGGATCCTGCTCTGGTGTTACATAGGAATGGCCTTGTGAGACAAGGAGAACAGATGGTTTCTCCCCTGTCAGATAAGGGTCAGATGAGAGAGGTTATAGCTCATTGCTGCATATTGAGTGGATAATGAGGTAGAGAATGGATCTCAGCAAGGACACCTTCTAATTTCTCAGGCTGTAATCCCTGCAAGATTGATGTCAGCCTTCCCAAGTAGAACAAAGACAAGAAATGTGGCCAGATGAGCTAACTGTACTTTATAATAAAGCTACATCAACAGAATCTTGCAAGTCTAAAAGTACAAATCTCCCATCATCTCCTTCACGGCCTGAAATCTTGGGGAGAGGTCCCTTCTGAGCTTCCTTCTTCATCCACTGTGCAGCTGTGAACTAGGCCTTCTCTTATCTGATCATTCCCATCTTCACCCTGTCTTCCAACATTGTTCCCAAATACCGTTACATCTACGGACCATCTCTGACTTTATGTGTTCTCTTTCTCAAGGGAGGCCTTAGGCTATTAGACATCATTCAATTAGACCTTGACTTTCGACCACAATTGAGCCCAGCTTTTCCACTGCTAAGCCATACGGTTGTTAAGTGAGTCTTGCCCTCATTTTACAACCTTTTTTTCTTGTTGTTAAGAGAATCATAGCAGTTGTTAAGTTAGTAACATGGTTGTTCAGTGAATCTGGCTTCCCCACTGAACCTCACGCAAGGTGATCTTAGGACACCGCAACCGTCATGAATATGAGCCAGGTGCCAAGCGTTTGAATTTTGATCATGTGACCATGTAGATGCCGCAATGGTCGTAAGTGTGAAAAACAAGTCGTAAGTCACTTGTTTCAGTGCCCTGGTAACTTCAAACAGTCACTAAACGAATGGTTATAAGCCAAGGACTGCCTGTAGTTGCAATTACCACCTGGGTACTTGGTTTTGAACTAGCATGCTACGTGGTACCATATCAGGCTCTGACCTTCAAGTTTCTGAAACCAACAAATGAGTAGTTCAAATTCAGTCATGAAACTAGAGGAAGAGTTCTATGGTTTCCTTCACCATACTGGGTGGGCAAGATTTATACTTCCCAGGTTTCTTTTTTTATTAAAAAGTAGCCTGAAATAATACAACTTATATTTGGTCCTCAATCTCCCTGTTTCTAAAGGAGCCACCTTATTCAATGTCCAACTTAATATCATGATTGTAGTGCCTGGCAAAACCTGCCAAATTTCAGGCAGGAGCCATTTCCAGCTCTGCCTGAAAATTGTACCTGGCTTCTTTTGTATATACAGTGCTTTCTGCTGTGAAGCTGCAAGCTTTCTCCTAGATGTCGGTTTAATCCACATATATATTTCCCTTCAACAATTTCCGTCACCACTGGGACTATGTTCTCTCATCAGGAAATTACATGTGTCTTTTTGGCAGGTTTTTATGTTTCTAAATTGGTCATGGTTCATAAAATACGTGATTTCCCCTATGCACTATAATGTCAGACACGGCAAAGACTTCCAGCTTCCTTTGCAGAAGGAAATGTGGATTGCTTTAAGAACAGAAAGCTTCTCTGCCACGTAGGGTCGATTCCAAGCTCCTGTCCCACCTTTGCCTTTCACCGAAATTGGCCACATCTTGCCCATTTGCCAGATGAGCTCAGGTGTGGTCCGCTGCCTTGAACTTCTCTCCCTTCGTTTCCTCTCCTTCTGTCTCAATCTTTGTGTGTGTCTTTTGTTAATCTTGAATTTTGCATGGTCCGCTAACTCAGTAAAAGAACATTCCTAAATCAAGACTGTTGCAAACTGTTTGCTACCGAACTCCATTTTTATGTTGGTTATATAAAATATATATATATATATCTATAGATCGAGTTATATCTATACATTTTTTTATTATTTTCTTACTGTGGCCTTTTGATTGGTACTTTTATTACGATTATGATTATTATTATTTCGGCTTCTTTCTTTTTCATGTCGTTTTTTGCAAGAGGTTTCCTTTTGGTATGATTATGATACACAATATTTTTATTCAAACAGCAATTGAATAAAATATTGTTTGTACCCCCTTCCCCCTTTCCACCCAACCCCCTTTTTTGTTTTCTGTTTTTTGTTTGTTTTTTCTTGCTTTCTCTCTCTGATGGATTCACACAGTACCAAGCAAATTGAAGGGCAAGTATTTTCAGTCTTAGACCACTACCCTTCCACCACCCTCTTCTCCTCACCCGTGTCCAGTATCCCCTCCCCTCACTCCAGACCTTCACCACTCCCCCTTACCACACCACCTGGCCTGCTTGCCCATTTCCTTGCCCGTTTGCCACGCCTAACCTTGCAAATCACCACCAAACTCTTCCTCTCTCCTCCCCCCTCCCCCCTCCCTCCTGATACTCTTTCACTCTTTATTTGGAAGCAACATGTCTTGTTATGTTCATAATAGCTTCACCACTACTGATCTCCCCACTCCTTCCCTGTGCATTGCTCAGAGATTCAATCCGATATCGTTAAAGATGAGCCAATTTCATATGGAACTGTTAATGTTTGAATTAAAATTAAGGTTTTTTTTGTAGCTAGTTTAATATCCTGCTCTTCTTCCTCCCTGCAAAAAAAATATCTCTTCCACCCTTTCTGCTTTTTCCTCTCCCTTGCCTCACACCTCTCCTACAAATTTTCTTACCCTGACCTTGTTCCTGTGCTTACCTTTCTCTTCAAGACAACTCAACCTGAATGGAACAGGGCTGTGCAGAAACCTCCAGGTTCAGAAAGGTTTGGAAACAGAGACCAATATCACTTTCTCAAGAAAACCTTTAAGCTCCTCCAAAGGGAGAAGCAGAACATCTCAAGACAAGTCCACATTGCTCTCAGGCCACAGTTCTTGAAGTACCACAATCCCCACAATGGGCATCATCGTTTTTAGCGGAAATCTTCACAAGAGATTTCTGGCCATTTGTTATCTCAAACTTATTGTCTTTATTTTTTTCCTTTATTATCTCAAACTATTATCACAATCAGAGATGGGATGTATTTGAAAGACCATGTTGTGAACATTCAGTTTACTCAGTTCTCCTACTCATTTAAAAAATTCTTGATGTAATGGTTTCAAAACTCAGTGAATAGGAAGGGCAAGTCTAAAACTTTCCATCCTCTACACGAATCTAAATTAATAAGATTGGGTTGATTGTTATAGAATTCACTTGCCTCCTCTTTTTCTTGTACATAAACACTACAACAGCACTTTAGTTTAAATACAGACTAGAGGCTGCATACGGTACTATATACAGCTCTTAGCCTTATATATCACTCTATAGTGCTTTACAGCACTCTGAACAGTTTACAAATATCAGCATATATTGCCCTCAACAATCTGGGTCCTCATTTTACTAATCTCGGAAGGGTGGAAGGCTGAGTCAACCTTGAGTTGGTCAGGATCAAACTCCAGACTGTAGGCAGAGCTAGCCTGCGACACTGCATTCTAACCACTGTGCTACGACAGCTCCTATACACATTTATCTGAGCATGTTTTTTTTAAAAAAGGTATGTGGTTATATTTTATAAAATAACTAATTTAAATAATATATGTTACATATTAAAGACCTCTGTTATGAAAAGACTTGTGTTCAAGAAACTGCACCCATAGCAGCAGCTGTGACAGGAGAAGAAAGGGTGTGTGTCAATTTTTTAAAGCCCATTCAATAGCAAAACAAAAACTATGAGGTGGGGAACATAGCAGCATTGAACAATCTATTTGATATGAAAACAATGGTTGGAACATTTATTCCATCCATGTAAAGAAGAAAAAGGAATAAAATACTGCATATTTTTGGTTACTTCCATCATTCAAGCTCTCCAGGGTCAGTACCCATATAAAAGTGAGATGTCTGGCTTGAAATGGCATTTAATTAACACAAAATGCCGGAAAGCCCCAGAGGGATGCTTCTTATTAGACTGTGACTTGTTCCACGCAAAGAGACACGAAGTTGAAATGCCTTCCAATAAATATACGGTTCTCATTTGACTCAAATTTCCCCTAGATACAAGCACACCTACAATCGTGAGTGAAACTTCCTAGGTTCTATGTGTAGAGCTTTGCAGAATTTCATGAGGTTAAGCAAGTCTCAGATCTATGGAAATTCAGCCACACTAGCTGGGAATTCTAAGAATTCTAACAAAGCTGGATAGTGCTCAGATTGGGAAGACCAGCTTAAGCACTTGGCAGAGGAAATTGTGTATGTAGATAGGAAAAGATACTGAGGAGAGACCCCAGTCAAAATACACAGCTGTACACTGTCACACTAAGACATTATCAGTGACTGGATCTCAAGCACAGAAGTCCTCAGCCCTGTTCTATCAGCAATGAGCTGCCTGCTCCTGACCCTGTATTGGCAATGCTGATGAAAATAATTACTGAGTGTTTTGTATTCCTTTCCTCTTCCTCCTTTCATTGGCTTGTTTCCAGACCCTGCCTTCTAGTCCTGTTCGAAAACAGCAGTCCAACCTATGGCTGTGCTGCCCTCACAAGGGCCACATACATCTTGCAATGCATTGTGGGAGACATGGGGAGGGGGAAAGAGAAGGGTTTTGAGGATTTCACAGTCCATCTGTTTATACTGATGTATTCCGAAGCACATATTGCTTGAAAAATACAAATCTGGTGAATTTGATTGAGCCAATATGGAAAGTGAATGGGTATCGTTCAGGGAAAAGCCTGCAACAGCTATCCCTCCTTTCTTTCTTTCTTTCTTTCTTTCTTTCTTTCTTTCTTTCTTTCTTTCTTTCTTTCTTTCTTTCTTTCTT
>JANHFO010004681.1:434631-455170 GCA_032468095.1 Pareas carinatus | reverse complement strand
CAAGAAGCGGGTTTCAGGCGTGAGAGGCAGAGCTCGCTCTCTCACGTCCTGTTGCTTCCAGGACCGGAAGTGATCTCGAAAAGGTTTTATAATTTAGTCATCCAAATCAAAAGAGTCTGGTGCACTGCTTAACACACAGATCCAGATTTACCCATCCTCCATCATAGAAACTTATTGGATGACTTTGGGGTAAACACTGCCTCTAAAATATTACATGCTCCTAAAGAAAAGGCAGGAAATAAATTTATTTTTCCTAATCCCATGAACCAATTTTCATGAGACGACTCCTGGAATTCCTTGGTCCAAGACTATTTAGGCTAGCCATTTCAACTCACCCACATGCTTGACCACAATCCCTATTCTCTCTATCCAGCTTGAAAATGGGGTTCCTGAGGGTTAGGATTGTTTGCAGGTGGAGTGCCAAATTAGGGATCTGTGAGGCTTTAAACGCCAAATCAGTGCTGTAAGAGAAGGACTTGATTGCACAATGTCCCTCACTGCTGTTTCTATTTGTGTATCTGATTAAGCTTTTTTGCTTAATCAGGCAGAAAAAGTTCCTGTGGCCATTCTGGCTTGCCTGTATTAAGAATTCCAGACTTCTCTGTGTTAGATCCCAAGCTGACATTTGGCATTTCCAAAGCTTAGGAATTACTGTAAAGAGCAGAATGAGCTCCCAATTGGTCCACATAGCAGGCTGACATCTTGGCAAAGCTGCAGCACATCTTATTGCCCAAAGGAAATAGCTAGGTGATGTGCAGCATCTGGAACCTGTAGTTGTTAATTAACTTTATGATTATTTAGCATCATTATAGCATGTTTGGGATTGTTGCCTTGTGCCTGCCCTTAATCAGCTTGGCAAGGCTGTCAGTTCAGAAAGCAGTTCAAGAGACAAAAGAATATCCCAGTGCAATTTTAGCTGAACAGTTTGTAAAACCAGGAGCTGATCAGGATGGATTTAAAAAAAAGAAGCAATGTTCATCTGTATCACAGAGGTCCCATAAAAGCATACTCTTTAATATTTCTAACTTTCTCCTGCCTCCAGTTGTCATGTGTGTGGATTTGAAACAGAGCTGAATGTCCAGTTTGTCAGTCATATGTCGCTTCATGTGGATAAAGAACAATGGATGTTTTCTATTTGCTGCACAGCCTGTGATTTTGTTACCATGGAAGAGGCGGAGATGAAGGCTCATGTTGCCACCAAGCATGCAGGTGATAACTTCTCTCTGTGTCCAGGTTTGTCTCCTCCTGCTACTTCTCTCTCACTACTCTACATCAGGGTGTTCACTGATACCATCCCAGTTTGGTCCAGCCATTGCAAAATTCTGATAGACGCAATCTAAAATGAGTGATTATGGCCATATGGATTTTATATTCTGACCCATGTTGTCTTATGCAAAAATGACATTGTGCATCATTTGGATTTTGTTCAGCACTGTGTGAAGAGTTTTTGAGTGCTAATTGCTGTCAGTAGGTATGATAGTGCAAGAATTCACTTAGCAGCTCTTCACACTTGCCAACATGTGGCTTCATTTGTAAATGCTTTGCAATGTGGAATGTAGACTGCCCAGAGGTTCTTTGCACAAGTAGTAATCTTCTACACATATGTGGGTATGATTTCAGAAGCACCTTGATTGTATGCCATAATAAATAAAATGCTAAAAATAACATAATGAACTAATGACATACCTTCATGTCATGTCTGGATAATCTGTTGTATTAGTTTCCTATCATTTCCTCATTCTTCTGCCTGTAGCTTTATCTGATCCTTCTCTGCTTCAATGTACATTTATGTTTTATTTGTTTACATGTTGCAAAAAATCTCTTTGCATATTTGGGTACATTTTTTCTAATGTACACGTTTACAGTTTTCCTAATATACATGCATTTTGGCAAGAAGTTTTGTTCTACATACTTGTGCTAATACACATTTTTGTAGGTGGTTTAAGAGCTAAGAACTACATAACGAGATTTGAAAAAGTGCATGTATTGGTGTATAACTGCTTATAGTTTTGTCTATAAATTTTGAACTGTGAACTACACAAATCTCTGTTAAAATAGAAAGCAAAAGAAGGCTGCTTGCTAGACCAATACTTGCCTTTCTTCTTCTCAGCTATGTTATCTGTAGAAAAGTCAGTCGCACTGATCATGGATGCTACTAAATAAGTTGAGAAGGAAAATCATTCCTGTCAGTGCCCCCTTTCCTCTTTCTTTTTGTCAAGTAAGGACTCTTGCTTGTTTAAAATGGAACTCCTTTTTATTTTCTTCCAAAATATTTTAGGGTTCTAATTCAGATTGGAAATAGAAAACCCACCTGCTAGATGTACTGCAAAGCCTATTACTTAATAAAAGCCTTCAGGCATTTTCCGTGTTGGTGAAAAAGGATTTTGCCAGGCACAAACCACTGGTTAGGATGTTAATAGGTTCCTCAGCTTAATTGCCCATTTTTATTTTGCTGAAGGAATAATGTAATTTGTCCAGTTATCATTATTTGAAAAATTAAAATTAGAATCTCAGCATTGCATTAACACTCCAATTCCTGTGGGCAGTGCCTGGAAAGGTTAGTCATACAGGGCTATCATTGATAAAAGAAAAATGAAGTATTTTAACCCTACCTGGAACTCCACATATGCATTAAGCAGAATAGTATTTTTTTTCTGGATTGGGGAGAAGGCAGATAAAGGAAATAGGTAAATATAGCAATCTCTGTATTGTCGATGCATTCCTCCCAAAGATCCTTCAGAAGTTGCCATGAAATTGTAATGCTTAATATGGCAGGATTAGAAAAGTATTAAGCACATTTAATCAACTTAGATGTATTTAAACAGTTCAGCTGTAATTACAATCAGATGTATATTAATTAGATTTAGCTGTGCCAGGACCCTGTCAGCTTCTGTGTTCTGGCGTCCATTGCTTTGGGGAGGGCAGCCTCTGACATGTCACTCAAAGGCTAGAACATTACTGCTTTAAAATAAGTGTAAATTGATGGAAGTGGTACAAAAACATCATATACAGCTAACTATTTTAAAACTCATTAATGTAAACATGCTACTGTTGTAAGTGAGCTATGTAGAACTGTTCCGCCAGTAACAAATACTAGTCAATCTGACTACTGTTCCCAGATATAAAATTGTCTATCAATGTGCCATACCCAGATCCATCTTAAACAGTCTGGACACAATCTATGAAAAGGTACATAGTAGAGATGACTGTAGACTTGATCATTCCAGAACAAAGAAGAAAATGCAGCACTTGGATTACCAAAAAAAAGCTAGATACCTGATGTCACGTATTAATAACTGCAGAAGTGATAGAAATACTGAGCTGAATATCCTTGCCACACCATCATCTTTTTTGCTCTCTGACTCTTCAGGAACAAGTTTAAGCTGGCTGGTGGTCATCCTTGCCCCAGAAAATACCTCACAAGATTATTAGTTCAGTCTTGTTTTGCAGGGCCTACAAAGTAAGATCTGCCAGGCAAAAGAGGTATCCAGTTACGTTTTAAATCTAGAATGAGATATACACCGGACACTTAACCACCAGCCCCCCAAAAAGTTTATTAAAGGCCTGGAGACAAAAAACACATGAAGAACGTTTGCCGGAATGGGTATGGAGGAAAAAAGGACCAGGAGTGACATGATAGCAGTATTACGGGATTTGAGGGGCTGCCACAAAGAAGAGGGGGGGTAATCTTATTTTCCAAAGCACCAGAAGGCAAGAAAAGAAACAATGGATGGAAACTAATCAAGGAGAGAAGCAACCTGGAATTAAGGAGAAACTTCCTAAGAATGAGGACAATTAACTTCTGCCTTCAGAAGTTGTGGGTGCTTCATCCCTGGAGGTTTTTAAGAAAAGACTGGACAGCCACCTGTCTGAAATGGTATGGGGTCTCCTGCTTGAACAGGGGGTTGGACTAGAGGAGCTTCAAGGTCCCTTCCAGCTTTATTCTGATTCTGATTCCATTTATTGCTTAAAACGTGCAATATATTTATATCCCACCTTTATTATTTTTATAAATATATCAAGATGTTTAAACATACTAATCCTCCTTCCTCCCCATATTTTCTCCACAATAGCAACCCCATGAGGTGAGTTGGGCTGAGAGAGAGTGTGTCCGATCCAAAGTCACCCACCCAACAAGCTTTCATACCTAAGGCAAGACTAGAACTCACAGTCTCCTAGTTTCTAGCCTGGTGCCTTAACTATCAGAGCTCAACGTTTTCTCAGAATATTGTTCCATCTTCCAGAGTTGATTTGATTGTGTAAGTTACTTCTATGAAATTCAGAAGGCTGTTTCCCCTTTTAACCAAGGAGGGATGGCTGTTGCAATGCTCTAAGATCTCTATCTACTAGAAAAGACACTTGTGGCTCTCTCTACAATGCATTGTGTTTTACCTCTAGCTGTGGGTAAGTCTTTGGTTGGACTGTCTTCATAAAGGACCCTGGTTTGGCCATGTTGATGCCTGAAAAATGATTTTTCTTAGAAAATATTGTTTTAGTAATTCTCTTTTTGTATGAGCAGAGCATGTGATTTCTTTTCTTTGTAATTTCATAATAAGAGAGAGATATCCACATGACCTACTAAACATACATATATATGTGTTTATATATATATATAAGTATGAGGATATATGTGTGTGTAGGTATAATTATATATAGACCCAAATCAATATTTATATATATATACAATCTGCCAAATATATTTAATTACAGATTATGGAATTTTAATAGCACATGATTAACTCTCCAAATCCACTCAATGTTGGCAACTTATTGGCAACTTATTGGCTATAACTTTCTTTTGGTACGACTTGAGCGCTCAAAGTGTATTCTCTCCTTTCTCTCTTGTTAAAAAACGAGCCAGTGATTTTGCCTCTTCTGTTTATTCCTGTCTCTTTTCTCTTTCTCTCTTCCCCTAGCCCCATTTCCTCTTGCTCTGGCTCTGTCACCTTCTGGAACCGAAGCTGCCTTCTTCCCTCATTTCAACTCCCCGCCGCATAATGTTACCTTTCTGTTGCAGATTTTGAATACCTGCTGCCAAACAGCTTTGAGTCCGAGGGACATGTATTCATTGCTCCAAGGTAGCTTTGTGTGTGAGCTTGCTGAGGTATCCATTTAACCACCGATCCTGGGAGTGGTTCAACTCCCCTTCCCCAACCCTTTCTCCGTCCCTGCCACACCTTCAGATATTCTACTCCATCACTCCTGACCCTTTTGGAACTGATACACCTCCTCATTGTGCCAATGTCTTGATCATTTCTTCTTTTTTTGTGTGTGCGTCTGTCGTCTACCTGTGTGCCAGTCTCGGGGACTATGATTGCCGCCACCTACACCACGTTGTGTTACCATTGGCGGCCGGCAGCATAGCTGTCCCACCTTCTGTTCACTCACCTACATAAGAAGAATATATATATATGTATGGCTGCATATGAGATACATATGTAGCACACATATATAGGTATAGTTTCTGAAAATCCTCAAAAAAACAGTAGACACCCACGTTTCGATCCTATTGAGATCATGGTATCCATGTAAGGAAAAATTCCACCAAAACATCTCTAAATTAGCCCAGACTAATAAATCATATTGATTAGGACTACTTTTATTGCGACAACTGTAATAACAGAAATCTTGCCAGTCTGAATGTGCTCCCTCTTCCTCTTTGTGTGAACTAGGGAGGGACTTGACTAAGATGTTTCCTTATGTTATTTTCTTTGTCTAGGTTCAAGCCCCACTTAACTGATTGTTGACTTGGTAGCAGCATTTCTTCCTGTCCTTCAAGGCTATTCCCTTTGCCCTCTACACACATTACTAGACTTATTATATAGTAATACCGTACGTAAAAATCACAAACTCTGCATTTTATAAGCCTTACTCTGTCAAATTTTATTCTTTCAGCTCTTTCAAATTTCATTATTTCAAATCTATAGAACAGAACATTTGTTACCCGGTCCAGTGTAGTGGTCGGAATGTTACACTAGGCTAGGGGAGATTCAAATTCACTGAATAGTTTGAGGATAAAACTGGAGAGGGAGAGAACTATATATGCTATCTAAGATTTTTTTTGAGGGGGGAATAAATAAAATAAATAATAAATAGATAAATAATTCTTGTTAGATTTATGGCAGCACAGCATCAGCCAATGTCTCATAAACTGGTGATATATTTGGCATCCATATGAAATTACAATGACCATTGTTTGTGAAAACATTTGCAATGGTGAAACCTATTTGGCACCCCCAACCACAGAAGGCCAAATACAAATAAAGATGGAGCTCTTACGTCTTTAATAGTTCTTTAGAAAAGGGAAAATCAGAGTCTCAGGCAAACATGCCATGCTATTAGAGATAATCCCTTCTACCCATACGTTTAAAGATGCACTAAACTAGGCCTCTTCTGGGCCTGACAATCCTCTCCCCTTATTATATAGTAAGAAAATAGAAGAAATGCAATTTTAATAGCCTCTCACAAATTCAGCTTTATATAAGGCAGAATAATACAATGAATAGATGAGGTCCTAACTTTTTTTTAAGCAGCTATGAGATTTATAAATCTTACAGAGCAGTCCTCTACATAAATATTTAGAAGTACTTCACGCACTTTATTCCCAGGTAAGTATTTATAGAATTGCAATCTTAAAAATGCATGAGACTCATACAAGGTTTTTTTTAAAACAAATTGGGATAAGGAAACTTCATCCTCCATGTAATGCTGAAGCAACCCAAATTGGGTATTAGTTTTATTGAGCAGGGTTGCTTAGAAACTATCATTCAACAACCTTCAGTGGAACGTGGCCTCTTCCTCTTCATTAAGCATTCCAGTCAGGTTAAGAAGGGGACAAATAATCAAAGGAAAAACTGATGACCAAAAAGAGTCCCAATGCTTTTCAAAAAAACAAATTTCCTTCCTCAGTTTTGATTCTTCAGTCAGAGAGTGACAAAGTTTATGTTGCAGGTTGCTGGATGCTCGTGATGAAGCATACCTGGTGTCAACTGCGCTTCTTTTCTTTTTGGTTTGAAACGTTTCACTGCTTTTCAAATCCAAAATAAGCTCAGTTGCCATGACACAGGTTCCAGACAACTCTACCTGAATGAATGAGGAAGTATATATTATTTCCAAAGTTCTGTGAACTCTAGTTTAGCAACTTCGGAGAATGGGATTCACCGACATTTCTTGAATTCAGTGCTTTGCAGTTGGGATTGACAGTACATGAGGGGAGCTGTAAAATTAGTAATCTTTATCATTTAGGGCTGCCAAATTTGGAGTGCAAAATCCAGACAGCTACCATAGTCTTGTGTCTTCTATGTCTCCTTGCTGTTACCATATAGTGGTCATTTGAATTTTGGAACCCCTTATGTGATCGCCCTATTATCATTACCAATGGATATGTTTTTCTGCACTAAATACCATCCACCAATAAAAATAGATGATATCTGTGGGACAGTTTATAAATCATGGGTATTAGTTTACGTTTAAATTCTTAGATTTAAGATATATATATTTTTAGAACATGTACTTTTTGGTATAGATAGTCATAAAATAAAAGGAAAAGACTTATTACCCTGAAAACATTCTTCGTAGTCCACTGTCTAATTAGATCTCTCACTTTCAGCCTTTCCCAGTCTGATTTCTTTTACATTTGTTGGACCACCCCTCCCCCCCCCCCAGTGCTAGCTAAGATGACCAATGGCCATATTGTCAAATTCTAGAAGGTGTCATGTAGTCCATTGGAAGCTATCAGAGGTTAAAAAATGCAGATTTATGATTATATCAAGTATTCACTTCTAGTGATTACTTACGACATTTCTTTAATTCCAGCTACACTATTTATTAGTCTTTCAGCCCCAATAGTGCTCGGCAATATGCTGTGAAGACTCATCATTACTAATATGTCCATGGTAATTTTCAGAAACCATATATCACTAATAATCTATTTGTGGGTGTGCAAGCACATATATCTGTACATATTTGTGTAGATACATAGGTGAATGAAGTATTGTGTGTATATATCTATATCTATATCTATAGCTCTTCAAGAAGCAAAATAAACTGGGCAGCCAGGATTTTATGCTGCATTAACATACGCTGATGGAAAATCAAAAGAGTATTAAAGCAAAATAAACTTGTATTTTAGTTCTATGAAAAAGTTGTTTAAAACTGCTGAATGTCAAATCTTATCCAACCACTCTACAGAATATATTTTAATTGCTTCTGCTTTCATACACATTCATTTTGTTACCTCTAACAACTGAGAAGCATACTGGACCTGCTACTTGGTTTAAACTCATTAACTCCTGTATTAGAACTGATGTTTTAAGAGACTTACTGATTTTGTGCCAAAGATACCTATGCAACATAGCTAAGTAGTTTTATCTACAGAATGTATTCCACTTATACATGAACAGGCTTTTGCATTGAACACACTTTTTATGCCAGATACCTTAAAGAAATTACACCTACTGATATCCCCTCAGCTACATAGCTGTTAAAAGAATCTATCATCTTTTACATCTGGCCAACTGGTGGGATGTCCCATGTGACTTTGCCATGAACCCAGACAAATCAGTCTTTAAATTGCAGTCTCTATCCTGTTCTAAGTGATCTCTTTATATTTAATTCTGAAAACTACAGTATAAAGAAACAGAAATACCCACACTCACATTCTATTCCCAACTCCAGACTGGCAATGCAAAACTAGATCATGCAAACTTTATTGCTTCAGTTGAATAAAAACACCCAAAGATAGTGGCAAATGGTGAGCCTAGTTTTATCTTTACAATTCATGATGGTCTATATATGCAGTTGCATAGACTCACAGCAATGTACAATCCTACATTCAAGTTAACCCATTAAAAGACTGAGCTGATAAACAGTTTAATATATAAAGCTCAGTACTGAATATGCATATACTTTTGCAAGCAAGTGCCAGCACCTATCTGTCTAAATGAAGGGTACAGATATGCCTACAGTTTGTATATATGTCTGTAGCAGTATTTCAATGCATAATTTTGGAGTAAAGCATGGCTGGCCAGCCTGTTTTCTATTACTATGGTGAAGAGCGGTTCACTGTGACTGTCCTGAAAGCCACTGTGCATTGTGGAATCTTGTTTTGTTCCACAAGTAAGCCAGATCTTTAGTGTTTTCTCTCATATATCCCTTTTCCATTCTTTCCTATTCTGTTCCCCACTTTCTCAAAGAGTGGAGTTTCAGGGAAGAAACATTCTACATATTTAATATAAAGTCAACTAAAGATAGGTGACTTTTGTCCTCTCTCACCCCCCTCCAAAAAAAAAGAAAAAAGAAAAGAATAGTGGCACTGATTTTAATTATTGGGTTGGACTGTGACCACAGTAAATGAATAGATCATATCTAATGAGAGTATGTGGTAAGTTGCCCAGTAGATAATGAAACAGATGTGAATTTGCTAGAATTTGCAACTTTTGCTTTAGCATCTTTTGAGGGAAACCAAATTCTGTACAAAGCATTATAGATAAGAGAATCTCCTACTCTTTTTACAAATCATTGAACCTACATCTCTCCTCTTTCCATTAAGAGAGAGGTAAGTATTTTTATTCCTCATTTACAAATCCTATACCAAAACCAAAGAGGAAAAGCAAGAAACAATGCAGTTGTGCCTCCAAATTCAATTCAGCACCTCTCAAGATGGTAACTTGGACTCCAATCACCAAATGCTTAACTTGTTGTTTTCTCTAACATCTTGTCCTGCTTAATCACCAATGCTCCTGACTACATCTGAATTGGGTAATCCCAAAGGTATGCTTTTTCAAAAGGCAATTGGACCTCAGTTCTTCTGAAGAAGCTTCTTGGATGAGAAGCAAAACATCTTCAAGGAAGAACAAAGTCTAGTTGCCTTTTGAAAAAGCATACCTATTAGACAACCATAACTTAGATAACTGAGAATCTCCTTAGGCATTTGAATTGGGTAGCATCCCTTGTCAAATAGACAGGTGCTACATGCATGTATGCATATAAACAGGCACAAATACACTTGTATATGATTTAGACTGCAGTTGTTGCCATTCAAGAGGTCAACCATCTAATTAGAATTAGCGTGTTCCATCTAAGTTGTATCTGCTTAACTCAAGCAATCTATTAAGAAGACCATATTCAGAATTAAGAAATAAATTTCTCATTCCGGATACAATTCATAATACTGCAGCAATCAGATAAGTGAAAGAAAGATGATAATGATAAAGATGATAAATTAATCCATATTGATTCCAATACTGATTCAACAACTTACTCCAACTTCCGTTATTTTTTCTATAAAAAAATAAACCAAAACAACAAATATATTCAATGGAAAGGAGAGAACGGTTGTGGACTAAATTTGTGAGCAAAGGAGGAATTAATATTTTTGTCTCCTTCCTGTCAGTTCTCCTTGGCTACCGTTCCCAAAATTGGAATCTTCTGCGGGCTGGAAATTATGAACTTCCTAACATGTCAGAAAGGTGCCAGATTGAGATAGCTTCATTAGCAATATTGTTTGATATTACCATGATACAGCAAATCCATATTTGGAGAAATAGGATCTACCTTCTTAACTCATAGTTTCACCTTTTACCCGTTTAACACCAAAAATCTGTTCAGAAGAATTTAAAAAACAAGAACTGATATCTGGGGTTTTTTTTAGAAAATTGGTTGATATCTGTTATGTCATCTTAGACTAACCTTTACTGTCAGTAAACCATTATATATAGATAAGAAAAGTAATAAGCAGTGCCATTGTTGAAGCAATGGGCAGCAGTTTCTTTCTGAATTGCAAATAAGCAAGTTCTATAAGAGAATCGTGTAAGAAACAAACCCTTAAAAAGATGCTAAAAGCGAGTCTAAGAAAGATAACTGGAATAGTTTTAGTAAGCTTTAAGGCTAGATAAATTGACCCAATATATCAGTAACTGTACCTTATAGCTTTTAGATAGTTTTTATTTATCTTCATGCTTTTTAATATGGTTAATTTAGGGCTGCATGCAATCTTCAAGACCAATCTAAATAAAGTGGGCAAGAGATAGTTCCATTTAGGAGACAGTAAGGAATTTTACCTTTATTCCAGATTACCAATCTCATTTATTCCCTGCCATCAAGTATCATTACCAGAATGAAAGAAAATAACAGTAATATTCACATCTTAAATATCTGCCGCTCCCTCTAGAAAAGTGGTGGGCTTTCTAGGATCCACATATTGATCAACATTCATTGCTGACATTCTTAACAACTGACCATCCCAGCTCAGTTTCTGGGAATTTTGTTTCGGCAACATCTGGAAATCCACAAGCTCTCCATTGCTGCTCTAAAAAGACCAGCTGTCATAATAAAAATCATCACCCTTAGCATCTCACTGAGGGATCTCATGGCTTATCAAATGGATCCACTTTTGTAAAGTGTTGCTTTTCTCTTTCTCCTTTCCCCCTCCCGCCCTCAGCTTCATTGTGAATGCTACAGTGAATGCTGCAAGAAAGAGTGGGAGAGAAAGGAAATGAGACTATTTTTCAATACTTGGTAAAAATAGAGACATTTTATAACTAGCATGGTCACACTTCTATATAAGTGCCTTGTTGAAAATCACAGCAAAGACTGATATCTACAGAAATTCACAAAAGCAGATCAAGAGTTTAATTAAGTTATAAACCCTGGAGGAATTAAAATAAGCCAGTAGGTTCTTAGAGAAATAGAGTGGCACAATTATTGCAGAAATCTGAAAGCACAGTGATGCATAGTACTACCCAGTGCTGTGCGCTGTGCTTTAGGTGGCATTAAGAAACCATTCAGGTGGTGCCTTTTGACATCAGTAAATAACAGAAAAGAGTTGTGCCACAGGTTTTTATATTGCCAATAAATTCCCAAAGGCTCCCTATTGCACTTTCATAAATTGACTTTGTATTAATTTATTTATAGCCTTCTGGTTACTCTTAAGAGGTGCTGTAACCTCGGTGTGAAAGGGCCAAATAACAGCCTTTCTAGGAAGACTGTGAACCATGGCATAAAAACCATTCATACGAACATACATATTATACGGATATTAGATCTGAAAGATTCTAGATTCTTATACATATTTCTTTTTCTACCCATACATAGATTTAAGACATCTATACAAATAAAGGTCAAGTAGTACTAAGTATTGCTAATGAGATGCACATTGGACACAAAATCGTATTTCTGAGCAGAGATGGTGGTGGTGAGGATATGGCTCGTTAAATAATTCTGCATATTTTCCATCTCCCTTGTCTTAACCATACCCAGCTAGTCTGAATAGCTGATTCACCTGTGCTGAGCGTATGATTAGGCCAATTCTGAAAGAAAACTAACCGTAACTTTTTCATCCTTCCAATCAACAAATCTTTTCCTCGTAACCCAGAGAATATTGCAAAGACCTCAACCTGTCGGATAACAACACTGAATTCCTGGAAAACTTTATTGCCCTCATGGAAAAGGTGACGCCTGACTCCAAACAATGTAAGTACCCCAGAGGCCTGCCGTGGACAAAAAGTCTCATCTCAAGGAAGGATTCATGTTTTTGTGAGTGAGAGAACCCAGGGAAATCCATTACTAAGCAGCAATGGATCAGTAAATAAATAAATCTACTTTTAAACCTAGGGGTGGGACAAAGGTTGCTAAAATTAATTAAATAAAGTTTCATGTTTGCTTGAATAAAGTGTTAAAATCTGGTTATTTTGTATCTGGGAATTGTTACAGATTACATGGATTTCATAAAATAAGGATATAATTCAGCTTTCCCCTGTCTAGCAACCTCCAGATATATTGGATTACATACTTCAGAATTCCCAACCACTAGGGCCTGTTCTGGAGAATATTGAAAATCTGATAAAAATGTTCAGCCACTACAGTTAAATGTTGTAATGTAGATGTATATGTCAAATCAGCTAGCCCTCCTGGGATTGATGGGACTTATTTTATCCAGCCATTGGATAATGTTGCTTGCCAATCCTATATTTGATCATAGGCATATGGACTTCTTCAAACGTGATCTGGCTGGAACTAGGTCACGTTTCATCAGAAGCTGGAGCTCTCTGGTTTTATAACTACAAGATGTACTTCATTAAAACAAATCTAAATTCCACAGCCAGCCTGATTTCTCAGTTTAAATTAGAGCAACTGATCAACTAAGAAACAGGAGCCATGGCATTGCCTTCTTTTATGAATAGGCATTGATCAAGTAGCTTTCAGGTGCTTTAAATATATGCTTCCCAAGGGAAATAATACAATCAATCCCCTTTAATATTGGTCAAATATAGAAATGGAGTTCTACCATGTTTCTTCATTACACTTAACGTGGTCCAAAAAACCAAAAAAATTATGACAGTACTCTAGGAATCTATCTCTGTGTGCGTAAGTTACAGAAATACATTACTTACCATCTCCAACGCAGAACAGAAGAAAAGCCACAGATCTGAACTGGCTGACTTCCAGTACTGAGAAGAATTTCTGAAAACATTGAGAAATCTATACTTGTTTTTAAAAGGCAGTTTAATGTTGCTAAGAATTTAGATCAGGGCATCCTAACTTCAAATTACAGAATAATGGAGAGAATTGGTATTGCCTTCAACTGCCTTTCTGTGAGTAAAATGGAGAGTAGAGAGATTCTTATGGCTGTCCAGATAAGCAAACTATTGGTTTCGGAACATTTGTTCTTTCTGTTAAGGTGACAACTTCCTTCTTCACAACCTTATCCTGGACACTGGAATCACACAACAGTTGGTGGAAACAGTATGGAAGAATCAAGATCTAAGCACGTAAATAAAACCTCTGAGACATGCTAGTGGTATTTTGTCTCTCCTCATGGGAACATTATTCAATTGAGAGCAGATTAATGGCATCTTTTTGTAAAGCAGTTTTCCATGGCAATGTGCAGCGTTCAGCCATGTTAATATAAGCTAAATTAAATGGCCTGGAGACCATGTTGAAAATTAATGGTGGATGGGGCTATGCAAATCCTTTGAAAGGGAAAATTCAGAAGGGTACATGAAACATCTTTTAATTTTTAAAGTAGTTGTTTCTACTCAGGCTTGTACACGTGCTATATAAACTGGTTCCCATTGACCCCTTGCAGCAAAAGACTAATTCACTATCATGTAATCTTATTTCAGTGACTGTCAGGAAGGAGAGACATTTTGAGTGTGCCATCCTATTCCTAAATTTTCATTTTGATCTTTATCTTACTGCAGATATAGTCTTCTAGCTGTGTTTGTCGCCACAGATGGGGGCATCACCCGTGTTTTCCCTAACAAGTAAGTTTTTGTTGTTGTTATAGTATTGTGGTCTATAAGCATCAATGTACAAATAGATAGATTAAACTTTCTTCTCTTTGGTGTCTGCAATCCATGTTGGTCCTCTGGAAACCAATGAATTACATACATGGTGTATTTTGTGACTCCCTGATATCAAAGTCACTTGACAGATTCTTCGGAGTAGGTCAAAGGAGAGAGGAAATTGGTGGCCCCATTTAACAGCAGCAGCTCCTGCTTGACCACTACTGAAGAAAGACAGCGTTGAAAAAAGTATTCTCTAATGAAGGCAAACGTTTTTATTTCCTCTGTATGTCTTTTAAAGATGTGAACAAGCTTTTTGTTTCTGCAAGAATGTTGAGAGTGGGTCTCCTACAAAAAACAACAACAACACTACTCTTGGACATCTGAACGTGATATGAAACTGAAAAACTATCCTAAATCATGAGATTACTGCAACTTGTATCCTGTAGGACGGGGGTCTCCAACCTTGGCAACTTTACGACTTGTGGACTTCAATTCCCAGAATTCCTCAGCCAGCATAGCTGGCTGAGGAATTCTAGGAATTGAAGCCCACAAGTCATAAAGTCACCACAGTTGAAGACCCCTGCTGTAAGAGACAAAAAATTACAATGTTAGCTAGAATCTTCAGAGAAATATTCTTACTGGTTTGCCTTAAATGCCTAAGTGACAGGCAATTAGATTACTTGACATTCTCAGAACTAAGTGCAACCTTTTAGGGACTTCTATCCTGATATTTTGTATGCTTGAAAAAACAAAAATAATAGATTTATCAAGCACTCGACTTTGTGCAAAATGAAAGTCATTTTATTGTCCCAGTTTAAAAAAAAAGTTGATAGGATTTACTTTGGGGGATTTGTGCACCCTTCTAAAACAAGTAATATAACTCGATTCTAATTTTTAAAAGGCAATTCTGTAAACTTAATCAAAGACTTGTCTCTATTGCCATTTTATAATCTCATGAAGAACAGATTGCCTTTTTAAAAATGCTTTAGAACTTTTATGCATACACTTGATTTGGGGGGGGCTACTTTTGTGAAAAATGAAATTGGTAACATTCTATGGGTGTGATTTCTATGAAAGAGCTGCTGAAGACTGGGAAGAAGACCGAGAGCCCTTCAATGCCAGTTTCTATCGGAGGAGCCTAGATAATAAAGGCTACATCTTTAAGCCACCTTACCGAGATCGTAAGTACAATCTGGCAGAAAATCGTTAGGCAGTTTCGGTCTTTAGAATTATGAAGATTGCAATAAAACTCTTGTTCAAGCTGGCTTGCATGCTGGCTTAATCCCAGGAGCTGAAGTCCACGTATCTTAAAGTTGCTCAGGTTGAGAAACACTGTTCTATAGGAAAACTCTTACTATATTTGATCTCTGATATGCACGTTTATATGTCAGGGGTGGGGGAATGGAGCAATCAGTCATAGGATATAATGGGAAATAAATTGCTTTGGCCTTATAGGCTCATATTTCACAGTGCATATTTAATTTTTGTCATGTTTGTTGTCAGAATTTGATAGAATTTAGACAGATGATAGGGTTACTATCCACATCAGAAGCAATGGATCTAGCTTAAGACCTTTATTACTAAATAGCAGAATGGAAGAGGCAATCTTTTATTTTGTTGTTAAAGTGCATTAGAAAGCAAGCACTGCCAGGAAGATACCTTTTCATGAAACCATAACAATAGTTCATTATTAGATTGTTTCTTCTAGCCCAGAGAGTTTCTTGTAAGAGTCATGCAATATTATCCCACATAAAATGCTAATTTATTTTCCTCTTCTCTCTAAACAGCCAACTATAGAGGATCAGAGTCAGACAGCAGTTCTGTTGGGATCCTAGTTAGCACAGCTGTAGAACTCAACATAGGAGAGAGGCATCTGAAGCCAGCAGGTAAAGTAATCTAGAGTTTTGTTCAGAGGTCTTCTCTCCTATTCTGTCCTATTCTATCTAATCTGCTTCTACAACCATTCCATATTTCCAGATACACCTTCCATCTTTTCCAAGACTTGAGTTTCAATGCAATTATGTTGGAAAGTTACAGTATGTGAAAGAAAACCTTGGTCTATAAACTGCAAGAATCCAACCCAATCTACCATAAAACACAAGTTCTGATTTCTCTATCTACATAGTCAGATTCTTTAATATATATTTTCTCAGATGTAACCTATGTGTATATAGTATTTGTGCTGGCTTGTGTAACTCTTCATGTTCTTACAGAAATATGCTATGTAAGAATATCAGGGGAGATTTTCAAGATAGTCTAGAAACAAAGTCTAATCTAATTCATAAGATAATTTAAATGTGCAAGCAGATTTTAAAATTCAATAATATCAATGTTTTGGAAGTCATTAGGTCGCTCATTTGTTGATACATGTGTCCTATATCTGAGAAAAATAGAAAAAAGCTATGTAGATCAGGACAGCAGAATTTGTGTTTTAAAATAGAGATTGAGTTGGAATTTTGCCTTTGGTTCATTCAGCTGACTTGGGGGATTTCCCCTTTTACCTCGCTGCCAGTTGAATTTCTCATCTGTTGTCTTGACTTCCAAATAAACTTTTCAGGGGAATGCAAGAAACTGCAAGGGAGAAGACAGGAAAATCTCCTCCCACAAGCGTGCTTCCATTCATATTCCTCAGATTAAACTTTCTATCTGTAAATAAAACAAAATTCTTTTTCCTCCCCAGTGGTTGGAGTAAAACTTGACTTGGAGGCCTGGACACAAAAATTTAAAGTCCTTGCGAGCAATCAAACAGATCAGCAGAGAACACGACGAGTAAGTAATCAGAGTGTGTGTGTGTTGTGTGTTCCTAGGAGCAATACTAGGATCTTGACTTTTGAAAACAGCATGATTGGAGCTGTGGAATTTCTGTTTTTTAAATAAATAAATAAATAGATATTGCATTAATATACAATAAAAGGAAAAGGAAAAAAGAAAAAAAGAAAATATATAAGGCAATAAAAGGACAAAGAAACAACAAGAATGTACTATATTATATGTTCCAACAGAATATGCTATGTGGTTTGGTTGCCTTTTATCTGGTTCCTCATTTTTTTATATTGTATATGTATTAAAGTTGTAGGTTGGGTGGATATTGTTTGCTTTTTATGCTCTAGGTTTGAGTTGAGTGGCCTTATAAATCTTGTTAAAAGCAAATAACAATACATACAAAAAAATATTCAGTTTAATTTTAAACACATCATTAAACATGTATCATGTACCATATTAATATCTTTATTATATTGGTTGAGAATCAATTGATTAAAAAAAGCAAAAATGTATTGGTTATTCATGAAATAAGTGTGGGATTAATGTGCCAGTCCAACAATGAAAAATAGTTTACTTTTTGCAGCCCCCATGTTAATAAATCCATAATTCTTCATAGTGTGATATGTTTCTGATATATAAATCCAAAGTATACTCTCATATTTAAAACTTATCAAGTTTTGTAAAACTGTAAACAAACAGATGAATATCAAACCAAACAGTGAGACAATTCTGAATTATATAATTGTATAAATGTCACCTAGGTCATCCATTAAGTTGACAGTTAACTCTTTTTAAAATAAAACACTGCTATGGGTTTAGTAAACATGAAAAAAGTATTTTTGTATTAATCTCATGATCATAGGAAACATAGCTAATATTCCGTTATACAGATATACATTTTCTTCCTTTTAGGGTAAGCCATGCTATCTATAGTGTAGACAATTGTAAGTCAATAGTAATAAATTTCTCCAGCTGTTTTCTCATTTAAATATTCATCCAAATTCATTTAGTTGCTTTATATTTTTTTCTTGCCATTTATATAAATGAATCATGTGTTCATTTAGGAACTTGTCAGAAGCCACTTGGGAAAATCGCTAATGGCGATCATCTGATCCTGAGATCCTGCAGCCATCATAAATAGATGCTGGTCGTTAAGCGTCCAAATTTTGATGATTTAACTGTGGGGATGCTGTGTTGGTTGTAAGGGTGAAGACGTAGATCCCTTTTTTCAGTGCCATTGTAACTTCGAACAGTCACAAAACAAATGATCATAAGTCAAGGACTACCTGCATTCAAAATAGACCTTTTTCTAAGCAGATACTAACCAAAAGTGTCAGTATTTTCATTTATTTGTGTGGTCTTCAAATGACACAATCACTTTTTCTGAAATCTTTTTTCTTGTTTATACTCATCCATTCATGTCAACTAAAAGACTATCGCCCTCCCCCCCCCCCCCCGCCGCGAATGGCATTTGAACAGAATTTTGAACTTTCCCTCTCCAAATTTATCTCTGGTTCTTCCATTATTCACTTTTACTGAAGTTCACATGCAATTATCCCCCATCAATGGTCTTCTGTATTCATGTGCACTCACGGGAACCTAGATGACAACAATTCATTCATTCTGACATACAACCTATCCTCAAATTGAAGAAGTGAAATTGGCGATTAGAACATTATGCAATGGAATGTTTCGTACCCTTAAGTGTATTGAATTCAGATTCAAAGTTTCAGAACTAGCATGGGCAACCTTGATGTATTTATTGGAAGCTCCTTAAAGGAACTGTGTCTTTTCCTGATCTTTGACTCCTTAATGTTCTCTTGGCTACAGCTCATATATTCTTGAGCCTACATGAATCCAGGAAAAAACATGGCTCCTTTAAAGAACCTACATAGATAATGCTCATGCCAGACCTGAGGCACCTTTGCCTACTTCAGATCTGAATATTTATAGGATTTATAAAGCATTCTATCACAAAAAGTTGAAAATACTAAGAATTCCATATGCAGCCGTTACTGTATCTTGGGTGTGTCAATTTCTCTCTTCCATCTTATTACTCTTAGAGCACATAACATATTACTGTATCCTACCTCATAATACTCTTTCTCTTTCCAGGTTCATATGGAGCTAAGAGGTTTTTCAAATATCTTCATTTAAAGTCATTTAGTTGGTCAAAAACTGAATTTTGCCACACATTAACTAGAACAAGTAAAGATCTTTTAACATTAATAAAGTGTATTTTACTAAGGAAATTAAAAGGTGGCAAACACAACCAGAAAAAGTTCACATTTCCAAATAGTGTTGAAATATGCCTCATATAGAACTTAGTACCTCAATACTGTTGCAGAATACAGGTAACCATTGAAATTATCTTGGAATGTTTCCTTTCTCACAGTTCTTATCAGCCTATGGAACTGTTCGAAAGCGATTCTGAAAGATTTATAGACACAATGTGGATTTAAATAAATCAGTTCTAAGACTTGTCTAGAATTCCCTTGATTTTATTGCCTTCTTTTTTTGGTTCGCAGTGTGATCTTTCCACAAGCTGTGAAATGGACTGTGATACTAATGACAAGGTAAATAGCTGCAACATCACTGAATGATTCCTTCTGACCCAGAAGACTATGTAAAAACTCACTTGATTTTTAAAATTTCAAAAAGTAAGCAATTTAAAATTGACTTCTGGAAATACTGAGTAGGATTGCAAAAGCAACAGCACCTTATGATGCAGAGCTTCACCCCTCCCCCAGAGCAGGCTTCTGATCCATCTGCTGCCTAGAGCAACTAATGCAAAAATCTAACATTGCAAATTGCACATGAGATTCTTTTTTTTTTCAAATTGACAATGTACAGTAGGAGTTTGCGATTTGGATTTCAAATTCAGAAAGTTATACTCCCTCTCCTGTGGCAATGAAGGATGTTCCCTTTGCACAGTAAAAAGGCCATCTGTAACCTCTAATAAATGTCTTTGTTTTTATATTTACTTATTTATTTGCTAGGCTTTTATGCTGCTACATTCATTTTTTTGGCTCTGTATGGAGACTTACAAACCAACATAAATCTAATCATTAGAAACAGAAACTCTATACCAAAAGAATTTCCCAGTGCCAAGGAACACTGGAAATCAATGTCCACAATCACACACAAATGCACACTCAGAGAGACAACAGCAACTATTCAGAATCCAAATTTCTTTTGAGAACGATCGGGTCTTGATGGCTTTATGGAAAACTAACATGATTTGGACCCATCTGATACCAAAATAATATTCTTCTCGAGAAGAGGCAGGCAGTGACTGATATCCAAGATCAAAAGGCTAATGATAATTGTGTCCTTACTCATTTACCCACCCCTGCCTTGCAGTTGATTCACCAATTAATACAAATTATGAACTAGGCTAGAATGGGCACGTCTTATGCTATGCTATGCTATGCTATGCTATGCTATGCTATGCTATGCTATGCTATGCTATGCTATGCTATGCTATG